>CM068750.1:20485372-20745879 GCA_035084275.1 Hydrolagus colliei | reverse complement strand
ATTGACTGTATATTTGTGGGCGAAACATGGCAGCCAAAAATTGAAATGACCAATTTTTACTATTGTGGGTTTTTGGGGATGGAATTCTTATGTACTCCACACACACACACACACACACGCACACACAGGCCTAATAATAATCCCTAAAAAAAAACACAACAATAAAATCGGTCATTTCAATCCACGACTGTTTGTGGGGGAGGCTGCTGTGCTCAATTGGCTGCCGCGTTTCGCCCACAAACGTACAGTCAATTCACTTTACGGTACATTCTGTGAAGCGCTTTGAGACGTCCAGAAGACGTGAAAAGCACTAGATCCAAATGCAAGGATTATTATTATTATGGTCAATTATAATAATTATATTATTATTGTTAGACACGGTCAAAGAGGAAGGTCTTCAGGCGCAACCTGGCTTTGTTCAGAAGTAAAGGGGCCCGGCAGAGGGACAGAGGGAGAGAGAGCGACAGAGTTTCGTCTGGAATTTGGTCAGGAGCTCTGGGACACTCCCCTGTGCAAGTTGTTGTTTGAACGCTTGACAAAAGAAAGCAGAGCAGCACCCTGCCGTTCATAACAAGCCCTCATCACGGCAATTAGGTAGACATGGGTAATTACTGCCCACCTCCGTACTGTCAGTGAAACCTTTTGACTGTAAATCCCAAGCGAGGACTGTGTGTTTGTGTCTATGTGTGTGTGTGTCTCGGTGTGTGTCTGTGTTTGTGCGTGTGTCTCTGTTTGTGTGTGTGTGTGTCTCTCTCCGTTTACGTGTGCCTCTGTGTGTGTATGTGTGTGTCTCCGTGTGTGTGTCTCTGTATGTGTGTGTCTGTGTCTCTCTCTCGTGTGTGTGTACGTCTCTGTGTGTGTGTGTACGTCTCTGTGTGTGTGTCTGTGTGCGCTTTATTAAAAACTCCCCAGTTTTCCCTAATAGCCGTGAAGAGCAACTTGTCAAGCTCTGTTCTTTGTGGGTGGGTTTATATATATATTACTGTATATAGTAAATTTTCAAAATCTTAAATGAAGTGGATAAAGTTTTGCCCACACATATACAGTCAATTCACTTTACGGTATATTCTGTGAAGCTCTTTGAGATGTCGATAAGAAAAGCGCTATATCAAATGCAAGGATTATTATTATTTAATGGTAACTCGGGGAGCAAACAGCAAATGCTCCTCCCCCCACCTCTCCACCACCCCCACTTCAGGCTGAACCCACAGACCCTCTTTCACCTATGGGAATTGTGCACGGTTGGCTGCCGCGTTTCGCTTACAAAATACGCAGTCACTCTACTTCATGGCGTAGATATATATCCTGCGAAGCAACGTGAGGCGTCTCAACAATGTGATACGGCGCTGTTATCAAACGGAAGGATTATTATTAAATTGCGATGGTTCTGAGATGGGGTATTGAGGAATGTCCCGAAGATTGACGTTGTTAAAACTCCAAGGGCGAGACTGCAAAAGAGATAGCAGCTCCCCTCTCTCTTCAACCCCCGCCCCCCCCCCCCCCCCCCCTCCCCCCCCCCCCCCCCCCCCACCGCCCACCCCCCCGGACTATCTCCTAAATAAAATGAGTCACTCAAAAGGTGGATAAGTCACCTGGTCCGGATGGGATGCATCCTAGGTTACTAAGTGAGGCACGGGAGCAAATAGCAGGGACTCTGGCCACGATCTTTCAATCTTCCTTGGACACAAGGGTCGTGCCAGAGGACTGGAGGATAGCTAATGTTACTCCCTTGTATAAAAAGGGGCAGAAGGACAAGCCTGGTAACTACAGACCAGTCAGTCTAACGTCGGTAGTGGGCAAACTTCTAGAGTCCATAATCAGAGACAAGGTAGATCTTCACTTAGAAAGATATAGGCTAATAAAGGACAGTCAACATGGATTTGTTAAAGGCAAATTTTGCCTTACAAATCTGATAGAATTTTTTGATGAGGTAACGGAATGGGTGGATAATGGTAGCGCAGTTGATGTAGTTTACATGGACTTTCAAAAGGCATTTGACAAAGTGCCACATGAGAGACTTATTATGAAATTAAAGGCCCATGGCGTAAAAGGGACAGTGGCAGCGTGGATCCACAACTGGCTGCGAGACAGAAAGCAGAGAGTTGTAGTGAGCGGCTGTTTTTCAGATTGGAGGGAAGTGAGCAGTGGTGTGCCACAGGGATCAGTTTTGGGACCATTGCTGTTTGTAATCTACATCAATGATCTGGACTTGGGTGTACGGAGTACAGTTTCCAAGTTTGCAGATGACACTAAGTTAGGGAGAATAGTAAACAGTGAGGAGGATAGTAGCCATCTGCAAGAGGATATAGACAAATTGGTAAAGTGGGCAGACACATGGCAGATGAAGTTTAATGCAGAGAAGTGTGAGGTGATGCATTTTGGGAGAAGAAATGAAGGGAGGCAATATAGGCTAGATAGTAAAATTTTAAATGGTGTGAAGGAACAGAGAGACCTGGGGATTTGTGTTAGTGACTCGTTGAAGGTGGCAGGACAGGTAGACAAGGCTGTTAAGAAGGCATATGGGATACTAGGCTTTATAAATAGGGGTATAGAGTACAAAAGTCAGGAAGTGCTGACTAACCTCTATAGGACTTTGGTGAGGCCTCAGCTGGAATACTGTGTTCAATTCTGGTCACCACACTACAGAAAGGATGTGAAGGCATTGGAAAGGGTGCAGCGAAGATTTACTAGGATGGTGCCAGGATTGAGGGACTTCAGCTATGAGGAGAGGCTAGATAGGCTAGGGTTATTCTCTCTGGAGCAGCGAAGATTGAGGGGAGACCTAATAGAGGTTTATAAGATCATGAGGGGTTTCGACAGGGCAAATAGAGAAAAACTATTTCCACTCGTGGGTGAATCTGTGACTCGTGGTCACAGATTTAAAATAGTTTCAAGGCGAAGTAGAGGGGAGCTGAGGAGAAATTTTTGCACTCAGCGAGTTGTTCGAATCTGGAATGCATTGCCTGAAAAGGTGGTGGAGGCTGATTCGATAACAACTTTTAAAAGGGAATTAGATCTTTATTTAGGGAGAACAGGTCTATTAGGCTATGGGGAGCGGGCAGGGCAGTGGGATTGAATCGCTCTGTTCAAAGAGCCGGCACAGACTAGATGGGCTGAATGGCCTCCTTTTGTGCCGTAAAATTCAATGAATCTATGAATCTATGAATTCATAGCCTCTCATGGGACATCTCTCTCCATTAATAAATCACATTTACACAGAGCTTATAATGTTGGGAGGGTGTCTCAAGGCGCTGGGCAATGAGGGATTGGCACCCGAGCTGGGGGTTGGGATCAGAGAGGGCTGGAGGGTAGGGGTGGGGGGAGGTGGAGGGTAGGGAGGAGGGAGGTGGAGGGTAGGGAGGAGGGAGGTGGAGGGTAGGGAGTGGGGAGGTGGAGGGTAGGAAGGGCAGGGAGAGGGGAGGTGGAGGGTAGGGAGGGAGGGAGCTGGAGGGTAGGGAGGTAGAGCACAGAGATGGGTAACTGGAGGGGAGGGAGGGGGTGGGTGGAGGACAGGGAGGGAGGGGGGTAGGGGGAGAATGGAGGGTGGGAAGGGGGTGGGTGGAGGGCAGGGAGGGAGGGGGTGGAGAGTAGGGAGGTGGAGGGCAAGGAGGGTGGGGGGGGTGGAGGGGGGAGTTGGAGGGCAGAGAGGATAACCAAAGGCATGATCCAAAAGGAAGGTCTTGAGATGGCCTTGAAGGAGACGAGGTGGAGGAGCTCCGGGACGGAGTTCAAAGGCTCAGGTGGCAGAGAGGCTGAAGGCCTGGGCAGGAGAGAGCAGGTTAGGGCAGGGTGGGGAGTGGGGGCAGGGGACGTGGAACAGGCCGGAGCCCACCTCAGCAATACCATGCAGGTAATGAGACTTGTTTGACAGGTCTGGCAACAGTTGACAAGGGGACGGGTGTAGGTAGCCAGTGTGACTGACACTGAGATGTGTAAAGTATCTCTATCACACACAGAGCTCATAATAGGAACCGCATGCAATTTGCACCCGACTCAGCGACCAGATGCTGCCTCACACACTAACGTTGCCGAGAGAAACCAGCTCAGCTTCTCAACCACCAACACACAGCGCCCGCCATCCTCTCACATAACAGCCAGAGGTATCCACTAACCCACCGAACAATACACACAGACAGTGTAGCCAGTCATTCAACACCAACTCGGGAGTCAAGTATTATCTTAGCCTCTATCCAGTCTGGCTCCCTCTCCCCTCTCCCCTCCGTCAGCTCTGTATAACCCTGGCCGAACCCGCCCGGCGCAATCCGACACAGAAGGTTGCCATGGCATCGAGACGTCTCAAATCGCTTCGCAGAATGTATTGTAAAGTGTAGTGGCTTTACACTTCGAGGGTGAAACGCGGCAGCCAGCAGTGTCCCACACGCGGACAGCCGTGGTTTAAGAACATAAGAACACAAGTATTAGGAGTAGGCCATTCGGCCCCTCGAGCCTGCCCCCACCATTCTACAAGATCATGGCTGATCTTCTAATCTAACTCCACCTGCCCGCCTTATCCCCATATCCCTTAATCCCTTCATCCATAAGAAATCTATCAAATCTTGAATATGTTCAAGGACTGAGCATCTACAGCCTTTTGGGGTAGCGAATTCCATAAATCCACTACCCTCTGAGTGGAGAAGTTTTTCCTCAACTCAGTGCAAAAAGGCTGACCCCCTAATCTTAAGACTATGACCCCCCCCCCCCTAGTTATAGTTTCTCCAACCAGGTTAGAGAAGACAGTCTCCCATTGTCTACCCTGTCATGTTTAAGTGACCAAATAGTTATTTAAGTTTTTTTTAAAACAGGAATTATTACCCTCAGAGAACATTCCGCCAATTGACTAACAACCAGATTCCCATTCACCGCTGGGTAACTAGAGGCGTGTGGAGTAAGGAAACTTGCCTCAGGTTACGCCCTGACCCGCCTGGGAATCGAACCCGAGTCTCTCGCTTGCAAGGCGAGTGGCCCATTTGCCAGCCAGGCGGGCTTTGGCTGAGGTCTCATCGTCAAAGAGAGAAGGGAGATGCTCTGTGCTGGAGAGTGGAAGGGAGGGAGCTGGGAAGTGGGGGGGATAAGTGGGGGGGAGGGAGAGATGGATGACTGAAAGTAGAGGTACATTTTGATATGTTGAAATGGCCTTGAAAGAGTGGGAGGAAGGATTCAGAGGGATTTGGGTTGGAGTTATAATAAAATAAATTCTAATCCTTGCATTTGATATAGCGGTTTTCACATCTTATCGACGTCTCAACGCATTTCACAGAATATACTGTAAAGTAAATTGACTGTATATTTGTGGGCAAAACGCGGCAGCCAATTGCGCACAGCAGCGTCCCCACAAACAGTCGTGGATCGAAATGACCAATTTTATTTTTGTGGGTTTTTTGGAGGGATTATTATTAGGCGTGTGTAAGGAAATTTACCCAAGGTTTCACCCTGATCTGCCTGGATTCGAACACAGGTCTCACGTTTGTAAAGCAAGTGCTCTAACCACTGAGCTACAGGAGTTCCAAACAACTGGGGTAGAATGGCTTAAAGTCCACCCACCCACTTGTCTGTCCACCCACCCACCCGCCAAGGAGCTTTGCCGGTCAGGACGGGGAGAGAGCTGAGAGTGGGTGGAGGAGGAGAACTGTCTGTGTTGCCTGCAGTTATGCTGAAGAACCTCTCCAGTGTCTGGCTGTATAATGAATGGAGCTGCCAACCTCCTGATACACAGCATCAGTTACTTCGCCAGAGCTGGCCGACACGGTGCGGTGATCAATGCGATTGTAATCTGCCTCTGGTGCCCAGAGGACAGGACAATGGAATTGGACCTTCCACCAAAGTGATGTCCGTCTCTACCCACAGCTTCCCTCGCAAATTGCTCTCCTCTCTCCCTCTCTCTCTCTCTCTCTCGCTCTGTGGCTGATGGCTCATTCCTCCGGTTCTTTATCCATCATCATCATCATCATCATCGCTAAGGCTGCCACATTTTACCCACCATATACGCAAGTCACTCCACTTTACAGTATGTTCCTGTGAAGCTCTCGGAGACGTCCCAACGATGTGACGAGGCGGTATATCAAATGTGAGGATTATTGTTGTTAGAGACGGAGGAATCGAGGTGGGACTTGAAAGACAGAAAGAGGAGGGGGGGTGGGGGATAATTGTAGAAAAGGGCAAAGGTAGAGGTTAGGGGGTTTAGGAAATTAAACGTGAGAAGAGAGTAGGAGGCATCGGCAAAGAAAGGAGCTTTATAATAATAATAGTGATATCAGGCATGATAAGATAAAAGACAGAGTTCAGACCTACTCCTACTCCATTGGCATCCATGACGGTCAACGTTCTTCTCTTTTTTTCTCTCACTCCCCTCTTTCCTTTTTCTCTTACACCTTTTCTCTCTCCTTTTACACCTTCCCCCTCTTTCACTCTCTGTCTCTCCTCTTGCACTCTCTACTCCCCTCCTCTTCTTTCATTCTATAATCGCTCAAAAAAACACACAATCCACGACTGTTTGTGGGGACGCTGCTGTGCGCAATTGGCTGCCGCGATTCACCCACAAATATATACAGTCAATTCACTTTACAGTATATTCTGTGAAGCGCTTTGAGACGTCGATAAGATGTGAAAAGCTCTATATCAAATGTAAGGACTATTATTCTTCTCTCCCCCTTTCTCTCGCACTCTCTTGCCCTCTCTTTCATTCTCCCTCTCCCCCACCCTCTTCTCTCTCTGTCTCTTCATCACCACACACACATATACTCACTCCCTCCCTCCCTCTCGCACACCGAGGACAAAAGAAAAGCTCAATCTACTGGAGACTATTCCCATAAACAGTGTGATATCTTAGCCCAATGGCCTGGACATCACACATTTCTCAATGAAAGTACAATATTTAGAGACAGACATCACTGATTACCAGCCAAGGTACTTAGAACTGCAATGACTATCCCCTAGGCTTTTCCTCCCCTTAAATTTAATTGGGAGCTTCGCTTAATATTGGCTAAATTGATGTTTTTGGTCCAGTGATTGGAGTCATTTGGTTCCCTATTAAAGCTGGACGGCAGTAATCACAGTCTGACCACAGCTGAAGTGACCATGTGCCTCAAGGCCAATCGTCAGCATTTGGAGGTGAAATCACCAACAATTAATGCAATCGCCTTCGGGTCCCCATTTCAGCCACACAGAGAGAGAAAGAGATCTCTCTCTCTCTCACACACACACACCACCACCACCAGGCGTTCACACGCAATCTAGCACAGTGCTGGGGCGAGAGAGACACTTTGTGAGGTGTGGAGGAGTTCAATGGCGGTAGTCACTCCAGGACGCGTTCTCAGAGCCCCCGCCGACCTGTGCCTGATTTTAGAGGAAACCCAGTTGAGTAAAACTAATTCAAATGAACTGTAACGTGAACTTTAGTAAATAATACCGCTTTGAAATAAAATAATATTTCAACCCACGGCTGTTTGTGGGGGACGCTGCTGTGCGCAATGTTGGCTGCCGCGTTTCGCCCACAAATATACAGTCAATTCACTTTACAGTATATTCTGTGAAGCGCTTTGAGACATTGATAAGATGTGAAAAGCGCTATATCAAATGCAAGGATTTTTATCATTATTATTATAAGACATTGGACCAAGCTCTCCGTCCGTGCCCTGTCTAGCAAGAGTTGTTGCCCTCGTGTTTAATGTGTTCTTCTTAAATTCTCTATTATATCTCCTGGTTACTGTCTTATACTCGTGTCCCTTTGGTGATGGGCTCCCCAGCAAGTAGGAACAGCCAATTTACACTAACCTCATCCGACCTGGAGTCCTGAGCTCAGTGGTTAGAGCCTCCGCCTTGCGTACATTTCTTTACTCCACTCGCCTCTGCTTACCTAACAGTAAGTGAGTCGTATGTTAGTCGATTGCCGGATTGCCTTCCCGGGGGCAATAATCGCTTCATAAAAATATGATCGTTCAATCCACGGCTGTTTGTGGGACACTGCTGTGCACAATTGGCTGCCGCGTTTCACCCACAAAATACACAGACAATTCACTTTACACCCCACACATACAAACCTTCCCCACAAACCAGGCACCCCCCACCACACACATACAAACCTCCCCCAAACGCAACACCCCACAATCCCACGCACACAAACCTCCCATATAAACCCAACACCCCCCGCACCCACACACAAACCTCCGCCAACAAACCCAGACCCCACCACACACAAACCTCCCCCACAAACCCAGACCCCCCCCCCACACACACACACAAACCCAGCACCCACAAATGCACAATAAAATGCTGAGTGTGAGTTAGTGTGAGAGTATGTGTGAGTTAGTAAGTGTGACTTTGTAAGTGGGTGAGTATGTGTGATTTAGTTGAATGTGTTAATGTGTGTGTGTGGGAGGGAGTGTGTGTGAGTGGGAGGGGATGAGGGAGGGGGTGTGGAAGAGTGCGTGAGGGTGTGAGTTTAGAGTGAGGTCCTCTGCTGTGAGGAGTGAGAGTTTTCTGTGGCGATGCCCCGAGTTTGCAATGACACTTGCAATGCCGTGGGATTTTCCTGTGGACACGGACTCTCCTGGGCTGCAGTTCCCTGTGTATCACTGTTCATCAGAGAAGCATTCAACTAAGCGGTTTATATACAAAAAAAAAGACTTTATTCTACACCGAGAACACAGCCAATAACATCTTGTGAGCATCACCAACTGATGTCTTGACACGCTCCCTCTCTCTCACTGCCCCCCACCCCCACAACACACACTTCCCCAACCCCTTGGTCTCTGTCTCTCTCTCTGTGACACCTCCTGTTGCCCCAGTAGTGACTGTTGAGTTTCAACACAAGGATCGAACCTCGGACTTTCTGACCCAGGGGCGAGAGCTGATGAGCATCTGAATCAAGGTCATCGGGTGTCAGCCTTGGCTCAGGTGGTGTCACTCTAAGTCAGGAGGTTACGGATTGAAGTCCCCATATGCAGTGCGGTGCTGGACGAGGGAGGGGGGGGGACATCGCTGCATGTGTCTGAGAAGTCGTCCTGTCCCTGAATCGTTAATCAGAGGTTCTGTCTGCGCCCTGTTCAGGTGGACGTTAAAGATCCCATGGCACTGTTCAAAAACTGAAGGACGTTTCTCTCTCTATCCCAGTGTCTTAGCCACAAATTGGTCACTTGTTCACTTCACGGCTGTTTGTCGAAACGTTACTGCACAAAGCGGCTGTTGCGTTGGCCTACAAAATACACAGTCTACACTTTACAATCCACGGTCTCGATCACGCCACAAGGGGTTCGACCAACTCAAGGATTAGGACGCAGACTGTTCTAATTCCTGTAGCATCCAGGGTTAGCTCCACGTACAAAGCTCCTGATCAAATGTACTCTGGTCAAATGCAGTGTCAATGGTTAGCTATGATTTCAGCAGTTCCCCACCCCCCACCCCTCTCCACCCAAGCCTTGGCTCTTGCCAACCAATGCATAATACTTTGGAATTAGGTAAACAGGATGTGTCCATCCAAGAAGAGAGAGAGAGTGTGTGCATTCCATTACCGAAATCTATCTCTGGAATTTCCACGTGTAATAATAATAATTCTGTAATAAAAATCCTAGCATTTGATATAGCGTGTGTAGGTGGTGATGCCTGAAATTCTCAGTTGGGTTTGGAGACTCTTAAGCAAAGGTGTCAGAGCAAATAAATAAGTAAATAAATAACGAAATCAGTGCAGACTGACTGTGTCGCTGCCAAGAGTAACCTCATCACTCGCCAGGGCAGCCTCCACCCATGTTGCAGATGGCTCTTTCTGGTTTCCTACCTGCTGTTTGATACCGATCAACTCTGGCCAAAGGGAAGATAACTTAAAAGGGATTTTTTTTCAAAATTTTTGTTACACTGCCTCAGTATAATAGTCCAACTCTGAGTAGCAAGTACACAATCACACTCATCCACTCGCTAGCCTCACACTCGCTCATTCACACTCACTAACTCACTCATTCACTCACTAACTCACACTCATTCACACTAACTCACACTTACTAACTCACTCACTAACTCACTGATTCACTCACTAACTCACACACAGTCACTCTCACAAATTCACTCGCTAACTCACGCACATTCGCACTCAGTAACTCACACTTACTACCTAACTCATTCATTCACTAATTCATTCACACTTACTAACTCACACTTATTCATTCATTCACACCCATTAACCGACATCAACAACGAAATTACACTTGTGTAGCGCCTTTCATGCCAGGAGGACGTCCCATTAACTAACCCATTCACACTCTAACTCACACATATTCACCCTCAAACTCACTCCTTCATACTCACTAATGACTGACTCATTCACTAACTCACATTCATTCACACTCACCACCGGGTTAGTTGGTGGTTCCCTGGTCTCTGGGTCGTAAATTTGTGGCTTGAAACCCTTTCACTGTTGAGATCAGCCCGAGGCAGCCGCTGAAAGGATTAGTTGAGCTACAGATCTGCCATGATCGAATTAAATGGCAGAACAGGCTCGAATGGCATACTCCTATTCCTATGAGGTTTCAGTACAATGCTGGGGGTGAGCGTAGTGACTGTGTTTGTTGGTGAACATGGCAGCCAGTTAGCGACAATGTACTGCTCCCCACCCTACCCCCCGCCACTCAACGCTGCAATGGACTGTCAGCCTGGACTGTGAACACGTGGTCCCTGTCTGCTCACCCATACGGTTTCTATATCCAGAGCTCCAGCAACCGGCACGGCAGGGTAGGGCAGGGCAGTGTGGGTAGGGAGGGGCAAGGCAAGGCGGGCAGGGAAGGTCAGGGCAAGGAGGGCAGGTAGGGGTAAGGCGGGCAGGTTAGGATGAGGCAGGGCAGGGTAGGGCAGTGTGGGAGAAAGGGCAAGGCAAGGCGGGCAGGGCAGGGCAAGGAAGGTTAGGGCAAGGAGGGCAGGTGGGGGCAAGGTGGGCAGGTTAGGACGGGGCAGGGCAGGGCAGGGCAGGGCCAGTTGTGTAGATTGTCAGGCTGATTTCCTGGAGTGAAGTGTGTTGCTGTTCACTGGAGAACACGGGGATGGCCCAGCGCCCGGAGGACCAGGGATCCCAGCCACGTCGTCCGGATCCACAGGTAGCTCTCGTGGAGGCTGACCTGCCAAAGCAGCAGAGTCTCCTCCACAGAGACCCACAGGCGACTGGAGAAGGAGGGGGCCTGCTCTCTCTCGTACCTGTCAAAGCAAAGAGACACGAGCCTGAGCAACAACGACAACGTGTGTTTATAGAGCGCCTTTCACACAGGATAGTTTCCTTACTGCACACGCACAAGCAAAGTGAATTGACTGTATATTTGTGGGCGAAACGTGGCAGCCAATTGCGCACAGAGGCGTCCCCCACAAACAGCCGTGGATTAAAATGACCAATTTTTATTATTGTGGTTTTTTGGGGACGGATTATTATTAGGTGTGTGTGTGTGTGTGTGTGTGTTGTTTGTGTATGTTTGTGTATGTGTGTTGTGTGTGTGCGTGTGTGTGAAGTAAGGAAACTTGTCCACGGTTTCGCCCTGACATACCTGGATTCAAACACAGGTCTCACCCTTGTAAGGCGAGTGCTCTAACCACTGAGCTACAGGAGCTCCACAATAACAGACATGTTGGCAACTTGTAAAATCCACAGCAATATTTCTGTGCGTATTTTCCACTGTTGTAAATACCGCTCCCTACATTTTTAGTTCAGCGCCTTACCCTTCGTCCACAAATATACAGTCAATTCTCCTACTCTCCTTCTCCCGACCCCTCCCCACCACCCCTGCTCTGATCTCTACCTGACTGTTCAGCGCCTTGGGACGTCCTCCCAACGTGAAAGGCACTATATAAATGTAATTATTGATTAGGTCTTCATCGAAGCGTCACAAAGCGCTTCGGGGGATTTCACCGTGAAATGTGGAGACTGTATTCTGCAGCCGATTTTCCCACAGAAACAATCGCCAGCGAACGGCTGATTTTATGCCTGAAAAGGTGGCGGAGGCCGATTCGATAACAACTTTTAAAAGAGAGGTCGACATTTATTTGGGGAGGTCGGGTTTGCGCGGTTATGGGGAGAGAGCTGGGGAGTGGGATTGAATTGCTCTTCTCAAAGAGCCGGCACAGACTCGACGAGCCGAATGGCCTCCTTTTGTTGAACTGGGACATGGGGGTGGGGGGGGGGTGAGGGGGATGGAAGAGAGGGTTGTTGGTTAGAGTAAACTGAAGGATATCACTCAGGCGGGAGTGGGAAGGGGGTGAGAGTGACGGAGGGTTAATAAGCTAAGTTAATTTCCAATTGAAATTAGGTTCAGAAAGCAACGTCGCCGCAGTCTGTCAGGAACGCGATCCCAATCAAATTGTACCTAATGAGAAAACTAACACTTCAACCTCGCGCGGAGCAGAAATGAAAAGATTACACAGTATTTTGCAATCAGTAACAAAACTGCTCTTTTGTCCCCGGCTAACAATGAGGTAATACATCCATTTACATTAAAATACATTAATATTATAACAAACCGTGTGAATAAATTGATGTAATACAGCAACAATGTGGCTCTGGCCAACCTGCGCCTCGTACTTTCTGGTACTTTCAGGTAAGTGGGATGGATGCGTGCATTCCTCCAGGGAGAGAATGAGCCTACCATCCCGACAATCGATCTATCTGTGTGTAGATAGGATGCATGGAATTCTTAGTTTGGTTTGGAGACTCTTCAGCAACAGCAATGGGTTTCCGCTTGTGTCAAACGCCCGGCTGACTGATTGACTGACCTGGATCAAGTCAATTAATTAACCCTGATTTTTCTCCACCCCCCCTCCCTCCTATTTGGGGTTATGTATTATTATATCATCATTATGTAATAATAATATATTATAATGTATTGTATATATTAGTATTATGAGTTATCAGTGGTTAGAGCACTCGCCTTACAAGCATGAGACCTGTGTTCGAATACAGGCAGGTCAGGGTGAAACCTTGGGCAAGTTTCCTTACTCCACACACACAAGCGAAGTGAATTGACTGTATATTTGTGGGCAAAACGCAGGAGCCAATTGCGCACAGCGGCATCCCACAAACAGTTGTGGATTGAAAATGACCAATTTTTATTATTGTGGTTTTTTGGGGACAGATTATTATTAGGCGTATGTGTGGAGTAAGGAAACTTGCCCAAGGTTTCGCCCTGACCTGCCTGGATTCGAAGGCAGGGCTCACACTTGTAAGGCGAGCGCTCTAACCACTGAGCTACAGGAGCTACCTACCCTCCCCTGCCCTCCATCTCCTCTTGATCCCAACCCCCAGCGCGGGTCCAGATCCCTGAGTGTCCAGCGCCTTGCATTTCTAACAGGACGGTCCTCGCGACGTGTAAACGCAATGTGTTATTGTTGCTCTGTAAACGTTTCCTTGTCCAGCGGGGAATCCCCCACCCACCGGCACAGAGCCCTGAGGCAGGAGCGGGACATGTTGATGAAGGAACTGGCGCTGGCTCTGGTCTGCAGGGTGGTCTCGATCCCTCGCAGGAGGTCGTTGGTTTTGAGGAGCAGCAGCATTTGGCGAGGGACATTGTTCAGCAGCTCGCTGATGCGAGGCAGATACGTGGCTGCATTGATCCTGATCTCAGCGTCCTGCACAATGGAAAATTGGTAGATTTGATTAGTATGGATGCCAACCAGCTGATTCACATCGTGCTGCGGTGTGTGTGTGTGATGCCGGCTTGAGATACAGAATCCATTAGGAGGTTGGTTTATTTAACCATCAGCTGCCTCTCTGTCTCTCCTTCCTCTGGAACTCCGTCCCGCAATCCCTCCGCCTCTCCCCCTTCCCCTCCCTTGCTTGCTGGCCGCATTTGAGGCCCATCTAGAGACCTTCCACTTTGATCGTGCTCCGCGACCAAATCACTCCCATCCTCGTCCGGCTCCATTGGCTCCCCATCCCCCAGAGGATCGAATTCAAGATCCTCAATCTCACTTTCAAGGGCATTCAACAACAACAACAAAATTGCATTTATATAGCGCCTTTCACATCGGAAGGACGTCCCAAAGCGCTGAACAATCTGGTTGGGTCCCAAGCCGGTGGGGGGGGGGGGGGGGGGGGGGGGGGAGTGTCGAAGTAGGAGGAAGGGGAAGGAGAGTGGGAAGAGTTTGTGGGGCAGCCAAAGGCGCGGTCGAAGAGGAAGGTCTTGAGACCGGCTTTGAAGGAGAAAAGGGAGGAAGCGAGGCGGAGGGCCTGAGGGATAGAGTTCCACAGTGTGGGAGCAGAGAGGCTGAAAGCCCGGCCGCCGATGGTTGGGTGGTTAGGGCGGTGGACGCGGAGCAGGCCTGAGTCTGCTGAACAGAGGATGGAGGCAGGCTGATAGGGAGACAGCAGGTCAGAGACATAGGTGGGGGCAAGGCCGTGAATGGCCTTGAAAGTGAGGATAAGGCTTGCCGTCCCCTACCTCTCCGACCTGCTGTCCCTCTATGAATCTCCCCGCCCCCTCCGTTCAGTGGGCTACAGCCTACTCCATGTCCCCCGCCCAACCCACCCTACCATCAGTGGACAGGCTTTCAGCCTCTCTGCCCCCCACACTCTGGAACTCCATCCCACAGTCCCTTCGCCTCGCTCCCTCCCTCGCCTCCTTCAAGGCCGGTCTCAAGACCCTCCTCTACGATCGTGCCTTTTGCTGCCCTCCCACGTCTCTCTCCTCCCCCGTACCCTGTGCCTCCCCCTTGCTCGGATCCCGACCTGACCGTTCAACGCCTTGGGACGTCCTCCCGACGCGAAAGGCGCTCTAGAAACGTCATTTTGTCGTTGTTCCCCTTTCTCTGTCTCTCTCTCTCTCTAGTCTCTCTCTCTCTCTTTCTGCCTCTTTCTTTCTCTCTTATCGCTCAGCTGCGTTTGTTTGCAAATTTGGTTCTCAGCAGTTGTATCAAAAGTGCAACCGCAGTCATTTTCGCTTATCCTCCTGAGTAGAATCGATGCCGGGTTCCGGTATTTTTTTGCTGGGAGGCAGAGGCTCACAAAAGGAGTGTGACCTACGTGCCATTGGATTTTCCCACCCTGACTCGCCTTCGCAGCCTGCCTTTGTTCACTTCCCTTTGTGCGCAGAAGAATGGAGAGCCGGGAGTGATTACCGGCTGCTGTCTAATCGAGAGCTACAGGTGGTTTGTGCACAAAAGATCGAGCGGATACCTGGGAGTGACTTACGGGCCTTGGGAGTACAGCTGGCTCTGGGTGGGATCATTTGGGGGGTGGGATCATTTGGGGGTTTGAACCCCCGTGTTGCGATGCGTCCGCTAAGTTCCGCTCAGCTGCCTCCTCCACAAACCCTGTGCCTTTGCCTCGCCGCCCCCACCCACCGTCCCTTGCATCCTCAAGACACATTTAAAGACCCTCCTTTTCAACCGTACCTTCAGTCACCTTTCTACCTACCCCTACCCTCCTCACCCTCCTCCTTCCTGATCCCAACTCCCAGCTCGTGTGCAAATCTTTTGACTGTCCAGCGCCTTGGGACGTCCTCCCGACGTGAAAATGACATTTGTTGTTGTTGTTTAGTCTGAGGCCCTGTGTGGGCATGTTTAGTTGAACGATAAAGATCCTACAAAGTTTCTTAGTGTCCTGGACACCACACCCGCAAACAAAACCAGCTTGTTCGCTTCACAGTGGACATCGCTGTGCGCAAATCGACCGTCAAATTTGCCCTCAAACACACAGTGAATACATGTGCAGCAATCATATTGGATTCAGATGGTATACACACAATAATGGATCCTCAGGACTGAGTTATACAATCATAAATCATACTTGTATTTGATATAATTCCTTATCATATCTCAAAGCACTTCCGCCAATCGACTAACAACTGGGTTCCTATTAACTGCTAGGTAAACAGAGACGTGTGGAGTAAGATGTGTGGAAACTTGCCCAACGTTACACCCTGCCGGGCATCAAAGCCAGGTCCTCTCGCTTGCGAGGCGAGTGCTCTAAACGTTTAGCTACAGGATTTGGCTGGATTCTAACAAAAGGATGCATGTGTATGTGCAGTTGGAGAGGGCAAGGTTACATACAGAATGGCTGATCCCAGGTTACAGGCAGGAATCCAATCGAGGGGTTAAGATACAGTAACTGAGCCTGGGAGTGAGTTTCAGGATGGAAGCTAATGAGACTATTCAATACCAAAGCTCCTTGAGTCAAGAGTCTGAAATGATTGTTTCTGTCTCGAGACAGACAGTGTGATTGAGGTCAGAAATTCACAATCAGCAGCCACTCTTCCCAACACACTGGCTCCACCAGTCGTTTAGTTAAGTTTGTCTGTTTGTATGTGGGTGTATGTGGGTGTCTGTGTGAGTATTTGTGTGTGTGTGTGTGGATGTGTGTGGATGTGCATGGGGGTGGGGTGTGCGTGTTTCAGTCACTACGCCCCGAGGCTCTGGAACTCTCTTCGCCTCGCCCACCCCCCTCCTCTATTTTCAGGTCTCGGCTAAAGATCTTTCTTTTCGACCGCGCTTTCGGTCACCTTCTCCCCCCTCCCCCTGGCTCGGCCTCGGGATCTGTTATTGGGAAGCGCTCTGAGATGCCATCCGGCGTGGAGGGCGCTAAATCAATCTAAGTTGTTGTGTTTGTGAGTGAGTGAGTGTGCGCGTGCGTGCGTGCGTGCGTGGGGTTGGAGGGATTATTTAGTGGTGAGTGAATATCACTGGAGACTGAAACGAATGCACAAAGTCAAACCCCAATGATAAGAGCTTGCTGTTGCTTGAGTGGTCTGAGCAGGACTGGCAGAAGGACGGCTGATAAGCAAGCGTTGATTGCTGAGAGCTACAGGGAGTTCAGAGCCCCTTGTTACAGAGGGGAAAACCGCCCGCTGGTAACCACTGGGGATGGCTTGCGCTCGTGATAATAATAATAATCCTGACGTTTGACATAGCATCTTATCGTGTTTCCGAGACGTCTCAAAACGCTTTACAGAATAGACCGTGAAGTGAATTGACTGTATATTTGTGGGCGAGACGCGGCAGCCAATTGCACACCAGTGAATGTCAGTGTGTGAGGGAGGCGGAGAGAGGCTGGCGGACTGAAGCCCTGACCTCAGCAAATTTCTGAAGTCACGTCTGAAAAGTACTTTTATTTTTCCACGGAGAGAGAGAGAAAGAGAGAATTGATCAGATTAAAAATCTCCGAACGTATGCAGCTTCAAGAAGCCCTTTGCTCTGTCACAGTGTCCTTAATTCCTTCCACTCTTTTCCCTCAGACAGCTCGGGGGAAACTCCATTTCCCCTCCGCCCTCAAGACCCACCTCCTGTCCTTGTGCGTAAGCCTGTGAATGTGATAGAGACCGAGTGGCCAACGAGACAGGGGTCCACGCCAGTCAGTGTCAGATGTAATGGAGACGTGTACTCTCCGAATTGGGAGGATTGACTTCCCAGTGGCGGAATCTGACAACGAGCCAGGGGGAGAGTGAGGGGGAGGAGGTGACTGTAAGCACGATCAAAAGGGAAGGATTTAAGGATCTTAGGCGGGATTTAAAGGTGGGAAGGAAGGGGGCAAGACGGAGGGATTAAACTTCCAGCTTTTCGGGCCGTAATGGCTGATGGTGGAGCGGAGGGCACGAGGGACAAACAGGAGGCTGGCTGGAGAGAGCGGATGGTGGAATGGGGAGGGGGTGAACAGATTGGAGAGTTGAGTGCCAGGCAATCAAGTGATTTGAAAACGTATGATGCCCGGGACGAATTTCAGGCTTCAGCATTGAGGGCAACGGGAGAGGGATGGGGAGTCGGAGTACTGGACAGAGCCGGTCTCACGTACCTTCAAAAACATCGGACCCATCACTGAACAAAACTACAACAACAGAGATTTGAATAGCTCTCTCCCCCCCGAATGGCATCTCAGAGCGCTTAGAACTCCCCCTCTCCCCACCCCGCGCCCAGCACAATGAACGGGCCTGAACCTGTCTCTCCGAACAGAACAAGCCTTTTTTCACAGCCACAATCTTATTGAGATGATTGAAGGTGAAGAGCCTCGATTTGCCAAAGATTAATGTGAGCCCTTCAGGTTTGTCTGTCACTGTGACATATCATCACAGTGAGTTTTGCAGAAGAGGATTATGCGATAACACATCAGCTCCGATAAGTCAATAAAACGTGGAAAGAAAAGACAGAAATTAGAAAGAGCAGTCAGAGACCAGTCCAGCGCTGTTGCAAATGTTAATGGGTGCCTGTAAAACTTGATTGGCCATTGATAGAGAGAAAGAAAGACTTGTGGAGTCCTGTAGCTCAACAACAACAAAATTATATTTCTAGATTTCACGTCGGGAGGACTTCCCAAGGCGCTGAACAGTCAGGTCGGGACGCGAGCAAGGGAGAGGGCCTGGCAGGGTAGGGGCGAGAGAGAGTTAGGAGGAGAGGGAGAGAGTTAAGAGGGGAGGGAGAGAGTTGGGAGGGGAGGGAGATTATTACAAATCTGATTAAAAAATTTGATGAGGTAACGGAATGGGTGGATAATGGTAGCGCAGTTGATGTAGTTTACATGGACTTTCAAAAGGCATTTGACAAAGTGCCACATGAGAGACTTATTAGGAAATTAAAGGCCCATGGCGTAAAAGGGTCAGTGGCAGCGTGGATCCACAACTGGCTGCGAGACAGAAAGCAGAGAGTTGTAGTGAGCGGCTGTTTTTCAGACTGGAGGGAAGTGAGCAGTGGTGTGCCACAGGGATCGGTTTTGGGACCATTGCTGTTTGTAATCTACATCAATGATCTGGACTTGGGTGTACGGAGTACAGTTTCCAAGTTTGCAGATGACACTAAGTTAGGGAGAATAGTAAATAGTGAGGAGGATAGTAGCCATCTGCAAGAGGATATAGACAAATTGGTAAAGTGGGCAGACACATGGCAGATGAAGTTTAATGCAGAGAAGTGTGAGGTGATGCATTTTGGGAGAAGAAATGAAGGGAGGCAATATAGGCTAGATAGTACAATTTTAAATGGTGTGAAGGAACAGAGAGACCTGGGGATTTGTGTTAGTGACTCGTTGAAGGTGGCAGGACAGGTAGACAAGGCTGTTAAGAAGGCATATGGGATACTAGGCTTTATAAATAGGGGTATAGAGTACAAAAGTCAGGAAGTGCTGACTAACCTCTATAGGACTTTGGTGAGGCCTCAGCTGGAATACTGTGTTCAATTCTGGTCACCACACTACAGAAAGGATGTGAAGACATTGGAAAGGGTACAAAGAAGATTTACTAGGATGGTGCCAGGATTGAGGGACTTCAGCTATGAGGAGAGGCTAGATAGGCTAGGGTTATTCTCTCTGGAGCAGCGAAGATTGAGGGGAGACCTAATAGAGGTTTATAAGATCATGAGGGGTTTCGACAGGGCAAATAGAGAAAAACTATTTCCACTCATGGGCGAATCTGTGACTCGTGGTCACAGATTTAAAATAGTTTCAAGGCGAAGTAGAGGGGAGCTGAGGAGAAATTTTTTTACTCAGCGAGTTGTTCGAATCTGGAATGCATTGCCTGAAAAGGTGGTGGAGGCTGATTCGATAACAACTTTTAAAAGGGAATTAGATCTTTATTTAGGGAAAACAGGTCTATTAGGCTATGGGGAGCAGGCAGGGCAGTGGGATTGAATCGCTCTTTTCAAAGAGCCGGCACAGACTAGATGGGCCGAATGGCCTCCTTTTGTGCCGTAAAATTCTATGAATCTATGAATAAAAGCGATCCTCCAATCCACTAAAACATACCGGGTGCCTACTTATTGCTCGCTAAACAGGCGTGCAGAGTAAGGAAACCCGCCTAAGGTTTTGCCCCACCTGGGAATCGAACCCGAGTCCTCTGAATTGCGAGGCGAACGCTGCAACCTCTATGCCACAGGGCTCCTGTTCAGGTGGAACGTTAAAGACGCCGTGTGATAAGTGAAAAGAGTTTCTCTCCTCCCATTGTCCTGGCCAACAATCTTGTAGAATAGTCGGTCGGTCGCCTCACAGCTGTGAGCAGGGAACGGCGCCTCGCTGTGCTTAAATCCTCGGGACATCCTCCCGACACGAAAGGCGCTCTATAAACAATAGTCATTATCCGTGCATTTGATAGAGAGCGCTTTTCACGTCTTCTGACGTCTCAAAGCGCTTCACAGAACACACTGTAAAGTGATTTGACTGTATGTTTGTGGGCGAAACGCGGCAGCCAATTGCGCACAGCAGCGTCCCCACAAACGGCCGTGGATTGAAATGACTAATTTTATTATCGTGTTTTTTTTTGAAGGGCGTACGGAGTAAGGAAACTTGGCCAAGGTTTCGCCCTGACCTGCCTGGATTCGAACACAGGTCTCGCGCCTGTGCAAATGTAGTTTTGTTGTTGTTGTTGTAAAAGGCAACCGGGTTCACCTGCAAATCCGCACTCCACTGGGCATGTGTGCATGATAGTAATTCACGCTGAAGGGCTGCCAGACAATTTGACATTGCAGGATCTACGTTAAACGTAAAGGATTGCGAGCTGTAGATGGAATTACAGGTTCTAATTCAGATGAAAAATGGTGGATCGCCTCCTGGGCTGACAGAACATCAGCCAAAGGGGCGCAGCGAAGGGAGAACTGGATGCATCTGACAAACAGATGGCTCCGAGTATTTTGGGGGGAGTTGGTGCAGTCTGTCAGCGCACACTACATTCCCAGAGCAAGTGAGCGAACGAGAGAGAGAGAGAGAGAGAGGAAGGGAGTGAAACTGCCTTTTCTTTCAAACGAAACTGAATCAGCATTTTGTCACACAGTTCCCACTGCCTCAACACAGTAGCTTTGTTCACATCAACGTTTACTGTGAGGTCAGTGAGGGGTCTGTTGCGATGATGCTTTTCAATCAGAAGGCATTAATAATATTAATCCTTGCATTTACATAGCGCTTTTCACATCTTCACAAATTGACTGTGTGTTTATGGGCGAAACGCGGGAGCGAATTGCGCACAGCAGGGTGCTGCAAACAGTCGTGGATTGAAATTACCAATTTTTTTTTGAGGAATTATTATCAGAGCGTGTGGGGTAAGGGAACTGGCCCAAGGTTTCGTTCTGCCGGTCGGTTTTGGGGCCTGACACCACACTGGGCCCTTTTTTCCGCGCCCTTTTTTTCCCGCCATCTCAGGGATCGTCCGGGCGGGCGGCGAGGACAGGGAATGGTTGCTGGACGATTGTTGGACGATTGTTGGTTATTGTTTGTTGCTGTTTTTGTTGTTAATATTATTGCTTTTGTTGTTTATTATTGTTGTTTGATTCCCCCCACCCCTGCCCCCATCTTCTTCTTCCCTCATTCCCTTTCCCCACTTTCTCTCCTCCCTTTTCCCCTTCCCTCCCTCTTCCCTCTTCCTGATCTTGCCCCCACCCATCTTTCCCTCCCTCTCTTCCTTGCCCCCCTTTCTCCCCCCTCTTCCTCCCTAACCCTATCCCATCCCACCTTTCCCTCCCTCTCCCCCCTTACCCTCTTTTCCCCCTTTCTCCCCTGGCCCCATTTTCGCGATTGTTTGTGGGGACACTGCTGTGCGCAATTTGGCTGCCGCGTTTCGCCCACAAGTATACAGTTACTTTTCCTACTATTCTTCATCCTGCCCTGATCCTTCCCACCCTGCTCTTGTCCTACCTGACTGTACAGCGCCTTGGGACGTCCTCTCGACGTGAAAGGCGCTATATAAATGTAAGTTTTGTTTGTTTGTTTGTTTGCCTGGTATTGAACCCAGGTCTCTCGCTTGCAAGGCTTCTAACCACTGAGCTACAGGTCTCCATGGGAATCTTTCATTCCTAACACTTGAAATAAGGGCAGTCTGCTCTGTTGGGGGGGGGGTGGAGAAAAAGGTGGAAAGCGCCAATGGGGAGAAAGTGGGGGAGGGAGACACTGACAACTGAAGCACACGGTCACAGTGATCGCGATAATAACAGTAATTATCCTTGCGTTTGATGCAGCGCCTTATCACGTCGTTGCGATCTCTCCAAATGCCTGGAATCCACCTCGACTGGTTTGCAGAGAGGCTAGTAACTGCGCACCTCCAACTCGCAGGACCATCGCTCAGTGGGAAGGGGTTGTGTGTGTGTGTCTGTGTGTGTGTGTCTGTGTGTGTGTGTCCGAGCTGCGGGGCGGGAAGATGGTGGCAGCGCTCATTTTTGCAGCTCAGAGGTGTTGCCCATCAGGGAGTTCCTTTATCATAATTATAATAATACTAATCCTTGCATTTGATATCGTGCTTTTCACATCTTATCGAGGTCTCAAAGCCCTTCACGGAATATACTGTAAAGTGAATTGACCGTGTATTTGTGGGCGAAACGCGGCAGCCAAATGGCGCACAGCGGCGTCCCTCACAAACAGTCGTGGATTTAAACGACCGATTTTATTATTGTTTTCTTTCGACGACTAAAAAGTGCCGACCCTCCTGGGAGCTGAACTGGCACCAAGCCTGGCAACGGAAGGTCGGAATCCAGCCAGCCCCTCTGTGACAGTCTCCGGTCCGTTTCCTGAGCCAGGCAGGTCCGCAGTATATCCAGGGCTCTCACTGTTGATGGCAGCCCCAGACCAGCCCAGCCTGGCTTATCAGCAGGACCTGGAAGGGCAGACCAGTCACTGAGGGCAGGGAGTCCTCCCACTACAGCTCCTGTTAACAACAATATATAATAATCCTTGCATTTGATATAGCGCTTTTCACGTCTTCTAGAATCTCTCAAATATCAAAGAATATGCTGTGAAGTGAATTGACCGTATACTTGTGGGCGGAACGCGGCAGCCAATTGCGCACAGCAGCGTCCCACAAACAGTCGCGGATTGAAACGGCCAATTTTTTTTTTTTTTTTTGGGGGGGGACATACTGTTCGGCATGTGGAGTAAGGAAACCCAAGGTTTGACCCTGACCTGCCTGGATTCGAACACAAGTCTCACGCCTGTAAGGCGAGCGCTCTAACCACTTAGCCACAGGAGCTCCAGAGTTAACCCTGGAGTTAACAAGAGTTAACGGGTAGGGTGGTCCTAGCGGGACAAGCGGCGGGAAAACTTGTCAGGTAGTGATACCAATGCAAACTATGAGATTCTAGCTTGGCTGGACTCCAGCAGTGCCTCCCAACACACACTCTGGGCTCCCCCCAAATCTTGGCTCTTACCAACCTGCACTTAATACTGTCTGCAGTTAGGTAAGCAGGAAGTATCCCCTCCAGGGAGAGAGAGAGAGCGCATTTGATTCCAACAATCTATCGCTGGGATTACCATGCGTGGGTGGGATGCATGCAAATCTCAGTTGCGTGTGTGTACCAGAGCGAGGTGATGCGTTTCCGTATGTGTCGGACACCCCGGCTAAGCAACAAAAAGTATGCAATATTTACACTTTTTACACAGAATGCAAACTCAAACAGAATAGAGAGTGTGCGTATGGATTCTATTCACACGTTTATACATTCTATATATTTTTTAATACATTAATTCAGAAAGCCTCTCGCCCCGGGAAACTGCGATAGATTTTTATAATCATTTTGCCAATTGTTAGCCGAATCGTCGCGTTATCTGAAATTGAGTTTATTCTGAAATGGAAAAGTGGCTGCAGTCCTTTCCTTTGAACTGCTGAATGCAAACGGAGAAATTCAGTCCTCCACCCCACCCCTGAGGGTAGTAATCTGTGGGAACGCTGTACAGATTTATTGGGAGTCCTGCAGCTCAGTGGTTACACTCAAGCCAGAAGACCTGGGTTTGATTCCCGGGGCGGGGCAAAACGTTGGGCAAGTCTCCTTACTCCACACGTGCCTCTGTTTACCTCGCAGTAAATAGGAACCCGGTTATTAGTTGAGTGGCAGATTGCTTTTCCAGGGGGAGTGGGGTTGGGGGGGGGTGGATAATAATTCCTTCAGAAAGACAAAATAGTAATAATTTAGTTACTCAATCCACAACTGTTTGTAGGACGCCGCTGTGCGCAATTGGCTGCCGCGTTTCATCCAGAAATATACAGTCAATTCACTTTACAATATATTCTGTGAAGTGCTTTGAGAAGTCTAGCATACAGTACATGAAAAGCTCTATATCAAACGTAAGGATTATTATTATTATTATTATTATCACGAGTCTCAAAGTCCTGACCTGTGGCTTGAACCCACAACCTTCTGATTCGGAGGCGGGATTGTGATCACTGAACCAGGCTGATATTTTCACTTTCAAGGCCATTCACAGCCTTGCCCCCTCCTATCTCTCTGACCTACTGTCTCCCTAGCAGCCTGCCTGCCCACTTCCGTTCAACAGACTCAGGCCTGCTCCGCGTCCACCGCCCTAACCGTCCAACCATCGGCGGCCGGGCTTTCAGCCTCTCTGCTCCCACACTGTGGAACTCCATCCCACAGCCCCTCCGCCTCGCTTCCTCCCTTTCCTCCTTCAAGGCCGGTCTCAAGACCTTCCTCTTCGACCGCGCCTTCGGCTGCCCCACTAACTCTTCACCCTCCCTCACCACCCCCCAACCCCCAGCTCGGGTCCTGGCCAACAATCCCCCCCCCCCCAGATTAATTAGTCATTCACCCAAGGACAGTGTGTGACTTCACCGTGTGTGGAGTGGTTGCCCTGTCTGCCTACGCATAGAATCCCTGAACCTGACAGCAATTGCCTGTGACATTTTGATGTCGCGGGAGCTATTATTACTGTTATTCCAGCAGTAGTATCTACCAGTGAGCCTTGCAGCACTGTCTGAAAGTGGTGTTAGCATTAATTCCTGTACACTTACTGAGAGCCCCGGTCTGAATGACTTTGATAGAATTGCGCTGTTGACGGCAGTGATAGGTCTAGCCTCCGCTCCGAGCACCTATTTTTTTCAACTGCGTTGTCTTGGTGACACAGGGGGCTGGCTGCACCACACTACAAACTGCACTGCGCTTCCTCCTGTGTGTCTGAGTGGGAGGCGATAGGGACTGAATTAGGAACAGGGGCTGATGCCAGTCAGTCAGTGAGTAAGGGAGGGTGAGAATGCTCCTTCGTTCTCTACCTGTCTCCCCCCCTGCCTGTCTCCCTGCCTGTCTCCATCCCTCCCTCCCTCGCTGTCTGCTTTTCCTTCATATCTCCCTCCCCGTCTCCCTGCTTCCTCCATGCTCAGCTGTGTAGCAGCAATGTACATGACTGGAAAGGTTAATTGCAGTCCACCGCATTGTCCCCCAAGCAAACTTACGAGATTGTATTTGTGGAATCCTGTGGTGCATTGGTTAACGTGCTCGCCTCACAACAACGACAATAATATCAACAAAATGACATTTATAGAGCGCCTTTCACGTCGGGAGCTGAACAGTCAGGTCGGGACCCGGGCTGGGGAGAGGGGCAGGGTAGGGGGGAGGGGAGGGAGATAGCTAGTAGGGGAGGGAGAGAGTTGGGAGGGCAGCAGAAAGCACGGTCGAAGAGGAGGGTCTTGAGACTGGCATTGAAGGAGGCGAGGGAGGGAGGGAGGCGAAGGGACTGTGGGATGGAGTTCCAGAGTGTGGGGGCAAGGGAGAGGACACGGGTAATAATCCCTCCACAAAATCCAAGGATTATTATTAGTAGTAGTAGTATAACGGGCAGACGGGAGCTCGGTTTAACGTTTCGCCCACAAATATCCAGTCAATTCACTTTACAGTATTTTCTGTGAAACGCTTTGAGACGCCTAGAAGATGTGAAAAGCGCTTTATCAAACGCAAGGATTATTATTATTATAACGTCTCATTCAAAGAACGGCGCTTTCAACAACGCAGCGCTCACCCCGACACTGCGATGGAAGGTCAGCGTGGACGAAAGAGTTTTGTTGCCAGTGTAACAAAAACATATTCCTTGCCTGATATTGCTGGGTAAGGCAGCAATCCCCCCGGTCTTTATTCCATCTTTGCTGATTGATCACAGCAGTCTAACCCACTCAGCCTCTCGCCACTGTTTTGCATTTCCCAGGGACGTAGAACTCAGAAATAATGAGTTCCGTAAAGACTGCTAAAGGAATCGTAAATGTCTCAAACCGAGGAAGACAGCATTCAGTGTCTGCCAGGGGGTGACACACAGAACAGTGAATATCTGAGAGTGTGTACTACGTTGAGAATACTATAATAATAATAATATAGTACTTGCATTTGATATAGCGCCTTATCACGTCTTCGAGACGTCCTAAAGTGAGTCACAGTGTGAAGTGTATTGATTGTATATTTTTTGGGCGAAACGCAGCAGCTAATTGCGCCTAGCAGTGTCCCAACAGTCGTGATTGAAGTGACCAAATTATTCCTGGCCACTGGAGAATAGACAAGAGAGGCTGAGCAAAGAACCAGACACTGCAGAGAGAGAGAGAGAGAGAAAAGGGATGGAGAATTGGGGGAGAAAGTGAGAGGAGGAAACAACTTGGGGGAATCTAAAAGGAAATTACTTCATGCAGAGGCTCGTGAGATTGATGAACTCAGAACGGTTGAGGTTGACAAGTGTAGATGCGTTCAAAAGAAAGTCAAGACAGAAGGGCGAGAGGGATGGAAGGGAATGGGAGGGAGGGAGGGAGGGAGGGAGGGAAGGAAGGTAAACACAGGCACAGACTGATTGGGACAATGGTCTGTTTCTGTCTGTTTGGGCGCAGCTGGAATATCACACAGCCATAGTTGCATAAGTTACAAAGACACCTAATTTGGCCCATCTTGTACCAAATGTCTATTCCCCTCCCCCACACCCCTCTATTCCCCTCTGCTCTATTCTCCTCTCCCACATCTCTCTATTCCCTCCTCCTTCACCTCTCCTATTCCCTTCTCCCTCACGTACACATCAACGAGTGAGTGCGCAACAGACAGAGAGCTTGTGACAGAGCTGAATGATAGAAAATTATTGACGGGCGACATATTAAATACCAAGAATTATTATGAACTTCATCAAGTCAGATTGCCGGGAAAGGCTAAATGAAACGGTAACACGGAGGGAGGGAGGGAGGGAGGGAGGGAGTGTTTGTTTGCGTATCCATTATGATTGTCGCTGGGTGTCTAACCACCACTCTCCCACCACCACCACCACCAGCCCCCCCTCCCAACCCAACTCACCCCCACATCAGGAGGCTGCAAATCCCTCCTCGGAAGATTTATCATCTGCCACCCTAATCTTGTTAGTCGGTGGTGAGCAAATTCAGATTAAATTAAGAAATGAGCATCTCATTGGGCAATAAAAACAGATTTAGAGCAATCCAATTTCCCACTGGGGGCCTGGACGTTTGCAAAGGCTCTCAGCGAGTGCTGTCAGTCATACATTCATGGAATATTACAGCACAGAAGGAGGCCATTTGTCCCATCTTGACCATGCCCCCACCACCCCCCACCCCCACCTCCCCACCTCTCCTCCCCTCGGGGAGAGCTGTCCCGTCCCCCTGTCCTTTCCCCTTCCTGTTTTGCCTTCTCAAGTATACGTTGCACCCAATCATCTTGTTAGAACACAGTTGTTTGATCCTGTGTAATAAGGAGACACACTGTAAAGATGGGTTACTGAACAGCACCTGCTGGCTGCCACTGACATCAGGAAGTGAGCCAGTGACCCTTTCCCCGGGAGACCTGTGTTCGAATCCAGGCAGGTCAGGGTGAAACCTTGGGCAAGTTTCCTTACTCCACACATACACACACACACACACACGCGCGCCTAATAATAATCCATCCAAAATAACCCCAATAATAAAATTGGTAATTTCAATCCACGACTGTTTGTGGGGACGCTGCTGTGTGCAATTGGCTGCCACGATTCGCCCACAAATATACAGTCAATTCACTTTAACAGTATATTCTGTGAAGCGCTTTGGGACGTCGATAAGATGTGAAAAGCGCTGTATCAAATGCAAAGATTATTATTATTATTATAATGTTTCCAGCGGCTGCTCCTGCCAATTCGCGCCTAATACTCTCCGGAATTAGGCAAGCAGGATGCGTCCCTCCGGGGAGAGAAACAGATAGAGAGAGAGAGAGTGCGCATTCCATTCCAACAACTGAGACTCTTAAGCAACGTGCCAGACACCCAAACAACCGGGAAAAAGAATGTGTTGGAGGAGCCTCTCACTTATCTTTGCTCTCCTCGGTGCCACACTCTGCAATCCTCCTCACAGGCTGTCCTTGTGACCAGCAATGGGTCAGATGGAGCTTCAGGCTGGTTTGAACGAGCGCCAAACAAAACAATATGAATCTGCTCCCATAAAATTAGCTTATGTAAAACACCCACGCGACCGAGGAGAGTAAGGGAACCCAAACTTCTCAACAGCTCATCTGAAATAAAACCGCGTCGCCTAGAGCACTCGCCTTGGCGAGCGAGAGGGCCCGGGTTCGATTCCCGGGCATGGCAAAACCTTAGATAGGTTTTCTTATTCCATCCTTAGCCTCTGTTTCCCCGACAGTGAGTAGCAGTTGAAAGAGCAGGCGGAATATCAATAGGTGCCACGCGATTCATACTATTGTTATTGAGAATCCTTGTAATACTGGCCCTTTCAAGCCGGAAGAATGTCTCAAAGCGCTGAACAGGATTTTACTGTAAAGTGCAGCGCATGCGTCGTGCAGATGTAACATGGCAGCCGATTTTACTTTGCGGAGCCCCCCCTAGCGTAGTGGTTAGCGCGCTCGCCTCGCAAGCAAGAGGACCCGGGTTGGATCCCCGGGCAGGGCGAAACCTGAGGCGAGTTTTCTTATTCCGCTCGCCTCCGTTTACCCGACAGTAAAGTAGGAACCGGGTTGTGAGTTGAACGGCAGATGGCTTTCCAAGGTAATAATTCCCAATATTGGGTCCCTCAATTCACGACTGTTTATTGCAGTGCATCGCGCTATTGAGATGCCTCAAATTGTTTCACGGGATAAATTGGAAGTGGATTGAATGTATATTTTGTGGGCGAAACACAGCAGTGTTGCAGTGCCCCGCAAATAGTCATCGTTTGACGGATTGTTACCACTGGGGAACAAAAAACGCCAATCGACTAACAACCGGGTTTGTGCTTACTGCTAGGTGAACAGAGGAGTGTGGAGTGAGGTAACATTCCCTGCACTTTACAGTAAAATCCTGTTCAGCGCTTTGAGACATTCTTCCGGCTTGAAAGGGCCAGTATTAAAAGGATTATCAATAACAATAATACGAATCGTGTGGCAACTATTGATATTCCGACTGACCAGAGTCCAGAATGTAAGACAGAGAGAACAATTCATCCCTTCCTCAAAGGTGAACTCCACTTCTCCAGCCTTCCTCGCCAATGAAAGTCAAAAGGACTGTCAGATCGTCTGGTTCTGTTCACGCCTGGGTGATCACATTAACCTCGCTCCACGGAGCAGATTAATGGGCCATCCTGAGCGAGAGAGAGAAAACTCTACCATCTCTGGGCTGGTGGGAGTGGGAGGAGGGGAGAGTGGGGGTGGGGGGGGGGGGGGGGGAGGAAAGATTCCTGCATTTTTATGCCTTTAGATGTGATTTCTCCGTATCCCATTGTCAAAGCGCTGGAACAGAATTCAGGTCTCGATCTCTGGGTCTCTCTCCATTGTGAATCAGGTGACAAGTGACTTTCACTCGCTTCCCCGGCACGCGCACACAGACCCACCTCTCTGTGTGTTATTACAGGGCAGTCGTGTACCGTGGTGGTTAGCGCGCTTGCTTTGGAAGAGTGAGGGCCCGGGTTCGATTCCAAGGCGAGGTGAAACCTCAGGCAAGTTTCCTTACACCTGTTTATCCAGCAGTAACTAGTAACTCGGTTGTTAGTCGATTGGCGGATCATGTTCCGCCCATAAATATACAGTCAATTCACTTTACAGTATGTTCTGTGAACCGCTTTGAGACGTCTAGAAGACGTGAAAAGCTCTATATTAAATGCAAGGATTATTATTATAATCCCTCCCAAAAAAATTAGTCACTCGAATTTGGCCATCAAATATTGTATGAATAATTATTATTATATTATTAATAACAATCCTTGTATTTGATACAGCAAATCAAACCATGGCATGGCCCTCTGCTGCTAACTGCTGGCGAGTGTAGTGACTGTGTGTTTGTTCCAAGGGAAACGTGACAGCCATTGGCACGGACGGATGCCAAACCAGCCTTGAAGTGAGTGAACAAGGATTGTTGGGCAGGAGACCAGGAGAAACTCTCTTCTGTTTTCCAACAGCATCACAGGGGGATTTATACCTCTTCAACTGTAAACTCCTGCCTCTCACGCTTGACTGGTTTACCCCCTCCCCCCTCCACCACCACCCCCACCACCCTACTCCCCCACCCCCGTCCCCTCCCACCCTTCCCACCAAGACACGCTCACTTCCTCTGGGATAGACCGAGAATTCTCTCAAATTCGCAGTAAATGCAGTAAAATTGGCTCATTCACGTCTGAGGAGAACTCTAACGGGCCTGTAATTTGGTCTGTGGATGGAGCGAGACTTGGAACGAACGGTACATTCAGTTCTTTCCTCCAGTAATGAACCTGCAAACATGCGACATTTTTATTATTTTTAAAAAAAGGACTGCATTATCTTCCCCGAGATGCAATGAATTTCCGAGCATTCTCTCCTCACACTCAGCCTGTTCTCAGGCTGTTTTGGTTAAGTGAGCAACCAAATTGAAAGCCACGCTAATGTACAGTGACCTACTTAAAATGTAGGGAAAAGCGAGGCTGTTAGAAGATGTTTTAAAGGCTGTGTGTTCAGCGCCTGTGACACTGAGCGAGTGAGAGAGACTCATCATCACCTCGATGAGGAAGCACTCGAGGAATGTTGCAATAATTAATAATAATAATAATAATCCTTGCATTTGATATAGCGCTTTTCACGTCATCTAGATGTCTCAAAGCGCTTCACCAGAATATACTGTAAAATGAATTGACTGTACATTTGTGGACAAAACGCAGCAGCCAATTACGCACAGCAGTGTCCCCAAAAACAGTCGTGGATTGAGCAGTGAATGCATCTTGCGGCATATGGCAGCCAATTTTACTTTAATCTTACTTGGGAGTCCCATAGTGTAGTGCAAGCGAGAGGACCCAGGTTCTATTCCCAGGCAGGATGAAACCTTAGGCAACTTTCCACATTCCACACTCCTCTGTTTACCTAGCAGCAAGCACAAACCTGGTTGTTAGTCGATTGGTGGACTGTTTCCAGGGGTAATAATTATTACTTTATTTTATTTTTTTCTCGGAGGTTATTATCAGACATGTGGGGTAAGGACACTTGCCCAAGGTTTCGCCCCCTGCTGGGAATCGAACCCAGGTCTCTGAGCTACAGGACTCCACAATGTTGGCTCCCAACGCCATCCCTCCACTCTGGCTTATTCGAGGTTGCATCGAGTGAAATCTCCAGGTAAACTGATTGCTTAAGGAATCTTTCTGCATGCAAAATCGCCCCCCCCGCTCCGTTTGATTACAAATGCATTCTGTATTCCTGTAAGCCCTGCATGGTCTTGCTCCCCACCCCTACTTCTGTGACCTCCTAATCCCATATCAACCTGTCCGCTCTTTCCGCTCGCTGGACACCGGCCTATTGCAGGTTCCTCAGCACTTCCTGCCTCACCATTGGAGGTCGGGCATTGAGCATCTCTGCCCCCACATTCTGCAAATCTATCCTACAATGACTCTGCCTTACCCCCTCGTGCCTCCTTTAACAACAAGAACAACAAAATTACATTTGTACAGCGCCTTTCATGTCAGGAGGACATTGCAAGGGGCTGGACAGTCAGTGCTTCAGACCTGAGCTGAGGTTAGGATAGGGAAGGGAGGGGAAGGTGGGCGACCGATGGCACAATCGAAGAGAAGGATCTCAAGATGGGACTTGAAGGAGGCCAGGGAGGGGGAGGGGGATGGGGCGGAGGGATTGCAGTATGGAATCTAAAGGTTGGGGGCAGAATGGCTGAAGGCTCATCCATTGATGGTGGGGCGGGTGGGGTGGGGGACGTGGAGCAGGCCATAGCCCGCTGAGTGCAGGGAGCGGGCAGGTTGTTAGATGGTTATGAGGTCACAGAGATGAGGGGGCGAGGCCATGGAGAGCTTTGAAGGTGAGAACCGGGATCTTCAATTGAATCCTATGTGAAGGGAAGTCAGGCGAGGATGGGAGTGATAGGTTTGCGGAGCCTGGTGCGGGGGAGAACACGGGCTGCAGAGTTCTGGATGATCTGCAGTTTATGAAGGGAGGAATTAGGCAGGCTGACAAACTTGGCATTGGCATAGACGTGCCTGGATCTAATGAAGGCATGAATGAGAGTTTCAGGCAGTGCTGCCAGTGCCTGAGGTGTGGAGGCGCTGGCACAAGCCAATCAGGAGGGCCTGTTAACATTCAACTGTAGGAAGTTGTTTCTCAACCAGGACTTGATGTCTGTCAGGACTGGTCCTGGAATTGAGGTAGAGAGATAAAGTCATGGCTAAAGATCTTCCTCTTCTGTGCGTTCGGCCACCTTCCTATCCTCCTGCCCTCCGCCCCTCCCGCAACCAACTCCCAGTCTCATCTCTCCAGAACACCTGCTCCACTCCCTTCTCTTGTTGAGCAGTGCCATGGGATCTTTTACATCCACCAGAACAAACAGGGCGACATTGGAAAAGAGAGTGGGAGTTTCTCCCATTTTCACCGCCAGCCATTCAGTCCACGACTGTTTGTGGGACACTGCAGTGCGCAACTGGCTGGTTGAGCGTTTGCATACAATACATTGAAAGAAGGAAGGATAAAAATAACAATCCTCAAATTTGATCAAGACTTATATCATTTGAAACATCTTCAAGTGCTTCAAAGGGAATTGGGATAAAGTACATTGGCCACTGTATCTGTACGCTAAGATGCCAGCCATTTTACCCACAGCAAGGTCCCATAAACGCCCACATAGTGAGTGACTAATTTGTCTGTAGGCTTGTTGGCTAGGACACTGGGAGAAACCTCCGCAGTTATTAACCAGATCTGGAAGTAAGTAGTTGCGCCAAATTAAGAGTGAATATAAAATGTTGCGGAAATCTTAAATTTGTAGTCAATGGATAATAATAATACTAATAATAAACCTTGCATTTGATGCAGCGCTTTATCGTGTTGTTCAGACGTCACAAAACGCTTCACAGGAGCTGTTAAATGTAGGGACTGTGTATTCTGTTGGTGAAACGAGGCAGCCAATTGAGCACAGCCGTGTCCCACAAATAGTCACAGATTATTCTGTGTGATGTGGTCCTTATAATGATAATAATAATAATCCTTGTATTTGATACAGCGCTTTTCACATCTTATCGACGTCTCAAAGCGCTTCACAGAATGTACTGTGTGTCCCACAAACAGTCGAGGATTGAAAATAACCACTTTTTATTAATGTGGGTTTTTTGGGGGATTATTATTAGGCATGTGGAGTAAGGAAACTTGCCCAAGGTTTTGCCCTGACCTGCCTGGATTCGAGTGAAGGCGAGTGCTCTAAGGCGAGTGCTCTAACCACTGAGCTACAGGAGCTCCCTTACAGAAGGTTGAGGAGGAAAGTTGGGACTCTGGATGTGCCACCAGCCAAAAGGAAACGACTAAAGGGAGAGTGAATCGGGTGAGTAAGAACAATGTCAAAAGTGTGTCTCTTCAATTGACCTCTAATGTCACTCATAAGAGACCTTGTGGTGCAGTTTATCTGTCAACAAATGAACGTCGCCTTATCCATGTGGGTCTGTCTCTTTTGCAAAGGCAATTACATTGGAGCAATGAAGCCCGAGGGACATCCCAAGGGTAGACATCTTTGTCAAAATACAAGCCTGTTGCCTTTTAACATGAGGTCGCTCAAACATGATGTTACTTAACGTTATTGCAGCGAAGCTTGAGGGGCCGGTATTGCCTGGAACCCAGATTATGCACTTATACGACTGGGGAAATGACCTAGTTCTCCACTGCTGACCGCATTATCGTGCACGCTCTGCCTGACGCAGACCAGCACAGGAGGCCGAGATGATATCGGGGAAGAATTTGGCTTGATTCAAGGTTTCGCTAATTGGTGGCAAACAGAGTTAAACAAGAATCATTGCAAAACCAGCTACCGTCAGCACACAGACAGAGATCGGGGCACAAGTGGATATTTCTACCAATAATAATAATAATTCTTACATTTCATACAGCGCCATTCATGTCAGCGGGGTGTCCCACCTGATTTTACTGTCAATATGGTGAACTGGCCATATTTTCTTGGCCATTGGAATATGGCCGCTAATTTGTGGACAGCAACATCCCGCAAACAACCAATTTTTATTGGGGGGGCGGGGGGTAGTGGGGAAGTGGGGTGTTGTTGGCCAAGACACCAGGAGAAACTCCCTTCTCTTTTGCAATAGAGCAATGGGATCTTTAACATCCACCTGAACAGGCAGATGGACCGAGGTTTAATAATACTAATAGTAATAATCATTGAATTTGATGTAGCGCTTTTCATGTCTTCTAGATGTCTCAAAGGGCTTCACAGATTATACTGTAAAGTGAATTGACTGTATATTTGTGGGCGAAGCTCGTCAGTAAATTGCGCACAGCAGTGTCCCCATTGGTTTGAAATGACCAATTTTATTATTGTGTTTTTTTGAATGGATTATTATCAGGCGTGTGTGTGTGGAGAAAGGAAACTTGCCTAAGCTTCGCCCTGACCTGCCTGGATTCGAACACAGGTCTCACGCTTGAGGTTTAACGTATTATCAAAAGGACCGCATCTCTGACATCATCCCCACGTCCCTAGCAACACGATGGAGGGTTCAGCCTGGACGTTGTGAGCTCAAAGTCCTGATATTAGGCCTGAGTCTATGACCTTCCGGCTCAGACCTGAGAGGGCTACTAACTCCCACAAGAGAGAGATCCTATAAACAGCTTACTCCAAATTATAGTCTGGGATGTGTGTGTATGTGTGTGTGTGTATGAGACAGAGAGAGGGGGAGAGAGAGAGAGAAGCTGCAAAATCTGTAATGATTTTGTATGATTGTATGATTTCAGTAAATAATTAACTTATTCAATTATATTAGTGGAGTAGTGAATTTTGGCAAACCTGAGGTATAAAGCTGTGACCAGTCTATAAATCTTTGACAAGTCTGTGTTACATGCATTATTTAGACCCGGCAAATACCAGCTGTGAATCATGTCCAAACTGGTGATGTTGTTGTTTGTTCAAACCCTTTTATCTCCTTGTCCTGTTTATGTCCAATCCTCATTATACCACAGCGGACGAGGAGGGGAAACATTTCGCAACGAGTCAAGCTGTATAAGATCATTATTGAGAGTTTACTGCACCAAAAGTGGACTGAGGCTTTGTATTTAAGTTACTGCTATCTTCCTCACTTCAGGTATCTATTCCCCTGGAGCTCTAGTTAATTCCATTCCCCTGCTCTTTTCTTACTGTAACTGTGTTGGTGCTCAGAATCCACCTCTCCCCCCTCCCACCCACCCCTACCCTGCCGCTCCATGCTACTGGGGATCCCAATTCTCTCCTTTTTCCATCACTGTAATTGTTCTGTCTGTGGTACTCCCAAAGGACCTACTGAGTCTAATCCTATTCCCCTGCTCTTTCCCCCATCGAAACAACATTTATAACAGCACCTTTCATATAGGAAAGCATCTCAAAGCACCTCACAGACACAGAATGGCAGCCAGTAGGATAGGGATCTAGGATGGAGCTATGACGATGGCAGTGATGGGAGTGCAGAGTCTGATGCAGAGAAGAGTGTCTACTGAGTTATAGAATCATAGAACGATAGAATCATACAAGCACAGAAAGAGGGCATTCAGCCCATCGTACCCCTGCAGGCTCTTTGAAAAAGCGACAAACTTGTCCCACTCTTACCCCGTAGCCTTGTGACTCTTTTAATTCAATCTTCAAATCCCTTTTGTAGTGATGTAGAGATTGTAGAATGAGGGGGTGGGGAGGAGAGCTTTGGAGATATCAAGTCTGGAGGTGACACATGCCTGAGTGAGGCGAAGTAGGGAGGGAGATTGATGTCGGGGAGATGAAGGAAAGTCTTGGACAAGGTGAAAGGCTTCAAGGTGCGTCAATCGAAACACGGAGATCTCAGGGGATGTGTGAGCTGGAGTGAGGAGTCAGGGAGGTCGATAGCGTCAGTCAGACGTGGGGATGTACAGTAATGTACCTTAAAATCACTTTGAATTTATCGATATTCAAGTTGAAGGAAACAGATTGAGAGGATGTGACTTTGATCAGGGCCGTTGCTCAGAATCCAGCTTTAAGATAATCTTAATTTTTTTCCCCCAAGTATTTATCCAATTCCCACTTAACGTCTGAATTGTGGATCCATTAATAAGGGAACGACGAGGAAATTAAAAAATATATAATCCTAAAGCCAGACTCCACAGCGTCTCAACGACACGATGAGGATAGAGATTAAATGCGAGAATTATTATTATCGCCATTTTTATCAAATGCAAGAATTAATATTATTATTATCAACACAAAAATCCCAAAGAAACGAGAGAGAAAGAGAACCGCGAAACAGGGCACACGTGATCATTGGGTCTCTTTATAACGCAAGACATTTTCAGTCAAAATTCTTTTGGGAGGGCGGATGTGAGTGTGACAATGACATGGACTGAAGGAGGGGGGAGGGGGGGGAAAGGGGAGAGAATGGGTGTGAGGGTGGTGGGTCGGTGGGTGGATGGGGGAGCTGGTACAACACACTGAGCAGTGAAGTCTAGCCTAGTGATTTCTCAGATCGCTGAGTACTGAAGGGGAGGGGGTTAAAAGGCAGAGCTAATCGGCTGGTTCAGCTTCCCTGCGACTGCCTGGGCTGAACTGAATCTAATTACTTAAAACGCAGAAGAAACAGGGACGGAATCAGAACGCAGCCACAAATCCGTCTCCCTAATGCTATGCAGCGGGTCATGGCTCGATACACGACAGCCCAAAGTGCCGTAATAGTGTGTGTGTGTGTTTTGGTCGAATAAAATGTGGTGTTTTTTGCTTCTTCTTAAAAGCTCCTAAAATAGATTTGTTCATCAGTCACCTGATGTATTGAGAGACTGCCCCCACGTCACAGGCTGGTTAATGGTGCTTTTAATCTGATTGAAATGATGCTTTGCCCTCCCGACTGCAAAGTCAACCAAGTACACGGTCACAGACACCCATCACGTATGGTCCCCAAACCCTCCCCCCACCCATCCGACCGACTCCCCGTCCTCCCCCCCCCCACTACACACAGACACACACTCCCTTGCACCTACGCACACACTGCAAACAGCTGTGACCCTGCTCAGAATACGATTACATCATTGAAGTTTCCACGATATAATGGCAATAATAATAATAAAAATAATGTTTCTTGTCTTTGATAGATTGCCTATTGCATCGAAATGTGACAGGTCACTGCTGTCAAGCGCAGAGGCTGTGTACGTGTTGGCAGTCGGAACGCAGGCAGCTATTTTGCATGCATTGACATCCCGGTAATCAGTCATGAGGTGATTGACCAATTTATCACGAAGATTGCGAGCCAGGACACGAGGAGAAACTCCTTTCTCTTTCCCAGCGGCGATATGATGATCTCTAACCTCCACCCGAATAGGCAGTGACAGTGCGTTAATGCAAGTGACGGAGAGATAGCTCAGGAGGGATTGTTGGGGGAGATGTTTCACTGTTAGAGGTGCCGTCCTTCGGATGAGACATTCAACCGAGTCCTGCCTGTTAAAGATCCCATGGCACTGTTCGAAAAGAGAAGGGACTTTCTCTCTCCCAGTGAACCGGTCAGTCAATCGGTCACTCACTCCATGGCTTATGTGATGCTGCTGTGTGCAAAACAGGCTGTCGAGGCCTGAACTGAGTTTAGTGCGGCAGCGGTGTCCTCTTTGACCATGCCTAATAACAATAATCCTTTTATTTGATATAGCGCTTTTCACATCTTATCGACATCTCAAAGCGCTTCACAGAATATACTGTAAAATGAATTGACTGTATATTTGTGGGCGAAACGCGGCACCAATTGCGCACAGCAGCGTCCCCACAAACAGTCGTGGATTGAAAATGACCAATTTTTAGTACAGTATTGTGATTACTATTAGGCACGTGGAGTAAGGAAACTTGCCCAAGGTTTCGCCCGGACCTGCCTGTATGAGATGGTTTCTCACCTCTTTCTTGGTCACTGGCGTCTGATCGATGCCGTTCTTTATGGAGCTCCAAGACCTGGCAGAGATCATACAGGCGAAGAGGGGAAACAGGTCCCCGGCTCCCAACTCCCGGCTGTACTTCTCAATCTTCTTCATATCAGCTTGAATCAGGGAACGCCACAGGCGACAGTAGTTCAGGCGGAATTCCTCTCCCAGAGTCTGGACACAAGCGCAGAAGAGTCATTAAGTCCGGAGATGATGAGATCAATTAGATCATAAATGTTCCTTTGCATTTGATGTAGTGCCATGTCACATTGTCAAAGAATCTCACTGTTCTATTTTTAGGTAAATGCGGGAGCTCATTTGCGTACAGTTCGGTCCGTCAAACAGCCAGACTGAACAATTTAATGAGTAAAATATAATGTTAATAATCTTTGCATTTGATACGGCGCTTTATCATGTTGTCAAGACGTCTCAACGTGCTTCACAGGATATACTATAAAGTGGTTTCACTGTCTACCGTATTCTGTGGGCAAAACGCAGCAGCCAGTTGCGCCCAACAGTGTCCCAAAAACAGTCGTAACCACATTTTGGTGGGTGGAGGGGGGGGAGTGAGGGGGGGATAGAGTGGGATTCGCCAGAAAGCGATCCGCCAATCGACTAACAACTGGGTTCCTACTTACTGCTAGGCAAACAGAGGCATGTGGAGTAGGCAAACTTTCCTAAGAAATCAAACTGGGGTGCTCTTGCTCGCAAGGCGAGTGCTCTAACCAATCGGCCACAGAACGCCACACTGTGCTGAGAACTCAGCTGTATCGTGAGGCTTTCCTTACTGCCTTAGCTCTTCCTTCCGTCCCTTCCCCTCCCCTGCTAACACTGATACCCTGGCCTGTACTTTAGTGTGTGTCAGGAGACTTGTCATTAGCTAATACTCTCTTGCAGATGCAGCACTGGTGACCTGACAGCACAGTGATGACCCCTTGTTCCTCACCGAGTTTATCCAGAAAAACACTGCGTGACATATCAATGATGGGGGAAGCACATAGTTGCGCGCACAGTGGCTGTCAATTTGAATCTCACTTTTGAGATGAAGTTCTCTCTCTCTCTCTCTTTCCCTCTCCTGCATCTCTCCCGTAGGCTGAGCCAAGCAGCGGCTACACAGCCTATACATGCTTGCCAGTCATGGAGTGGTTAGAGCAACTCGCCTCGCAAGCGAGAGGACCTGGTCTCGATTCCCCTGGCAGGGAAAAACCACAGGCGAGTTTCCTTACTCCACAAGTCTCTGTTCACTTAACTGTAGGAAGTACGAACCCGGTTGTCGGTCGATTGGCGGAGTCCTTCAAAAATAATTGAGTAAAATATTTTCCAAAATTTTAAAAATGATGTGTCACTCAATCCACGACTGTTCATATTTCATACATATTTATATTTTACAATTATTGATTTAATTTATACATTTATTACATCCTTTTTATAAATATTTATAAACGTTTATACTGTTGATAAGGCCAATTCACTTCTGGGGAGCGCTTTGAGGCGTAACAACTCGACGACGTGGTGATGATGATAATAATAATAATAATCCTCGCATCTGATACAGTCCTTTATCATACCTTTGAGACAACAACAACAATTTGGATTTATATCGCGCACTCACTCCACGCTGAGCCGCGTCTCAAGAGCGCTTCCCAATAATCCTGGGGCCGAGCCAGGTGACCAAGGGGGAAGAAGGTGACCAAAAGCACATCACAAACTTCCGACTCAGAGGCAAGTGTGCGGCTGACTTAGCCAGACTGAGACACCTGTGACTGACATTTCTCCCACAAAAATACAGTCAACTTTCCTACTTTCCTTCCGCCAACCACAACTCCTCCCCCACCTCTCTGGTCCCTACCTCTTCTCCCCCCTTTCTTCCCTCTTGTTTTCTCCTTCTCCCTCCGCTCTGGTCCCAACCTGGGGACACTGTTGTATTCTGTGAAGCGCTTTGAGACGTGGAAAGCGCTATATAAATGTAAGGATTATTATATTATTATTATTTCATTCACCTCCGAGAGCAGGCTCTTAAGCAAGTTGACCGTGGATGAGTTTGTGGATGTGGGTTAGTGTGAGACTTGCCTGATATAACCCATGGTCCAACAGCACAATTTGGGATCGTTTAGTTGTCCTGTTCTTTCTCACCAGCACATTGCCCGGGTGTGGGTCACAATGCACAAAGCCATTGACAAAGATCATCTCACTGTACATCTTGCCCAGGTTCCGGGAGATCTGGAGAAAAGTAGATTGAAATTGAAGAAGGGAAGTTCAGTGACAGCAATGCAGCGATTATTTTTGTGGACATCCATTTTGCACATGGTAAGAAGGTACCACAAAACAGCCACGTGGTTGACTTGACAGTAACTGAGGTTGAGGTTGAGGCCAGGACACCGGGACTCATTTAAACAGCAGCCAAGTGCTGTAATTGGAAGATGGGTATTCTGGTGGAATAATAATAATACTCCTTGCATTGGATACAGCGCTTTTCATATCTTCTAGATGTGTCAAAGTGCTTCACAGAATATTTTGTAGACAACAATAACAAATAAATGACATTTATAGAGTGCCTTTCACGTTGGTAGGACGTCCCAAGGCTCTGAACAGTCAGGTCGGGACCTGAGCAAGGGGGAGGGGAGGGAGAGAGTTAGGAGGGGAGGGAGAGAGGTGGGAGAGCGGCAGAAGACACGATCGAAAAGGAGGTCTTGAGACCAGCCTTGAAGGAGGCAAGGGAGGAAGTGAGGCGAAGAGACTATAGGATGGATAAATTAGTCATTTCAATCCATGATTTTTTGTGGGACACAGCTATGCTCAATTTGTGGGTGAAACGTAGCAGCCAACTGAGCATAGCTGTGTCCCACAAAAAATCGGGGATTGAAATGACCAATTTATTATTTTATTTCTTTCGAGGGATTATTATTAGGCGTGTGGAGTAAGGAAACTTGCCCAAGGTTTCACTCCCTGCCTGGAATCGAACTCCGGTCTCTCGGTTGCGAGGCGAGTGCTCTAATTATTTCAGAAGAATCTTGTGAGCGACCAGGTTTATCTAGAGGATTGCTGGGCAGGACATCAGGAGAAAATCCCTTCTCTTTTCCAATAGAACTATTTTTAATAGCTTCTCCAAGAACAGACAGATGGGACCTCCCTTTAATGCCTCACTTGATGGCCAGCATCTCCTAAGACTGTAACTAACACTCTTGTAAATTCTAAACCGAGAGCCTCAACATGGACTGACTACAATCTGGGAGCATGACAAAGGCTTCAACCTCCTGAGGCAGATAAAGTACAGTGGACACTTATTGGGAGCGAGAAGCCTAAATGAGCCAGTAGGGCTACAGTCAATTTCAACCACTACCTACCTACGATTAGAATTAGTAGTAATAATAATAATCCAAGCATTTGATTTAGCAGCTTATCTAGTGGAGTGACTGTGTATTTTATGGATGAAACCTGGCAGTCAATTGTGCACAGTAGTGCCCCAAAGACAGTCATGGATTGAGTGACCAATTTTTCGCAGGATTATTACCCAGGAAAGCAATCTGCCGATCGACAACCAGGTTCTTTCTTAAAGCTAGGTAAACAGAGGCATGTGGAGTGAGGAAACTTGCCTAAGGTTTCACCCTGCCCGGGAGTCAAACCCAGGTCCACTGGCTTGCGAGGCGAGTACTCTAACCACTGAGCTACAGGACTCCACGATGATCATGCATCTAAACATGGAGATAGAGACAACGCAGTGAATCTTAGTGAAAGCGGATGAATGCAGGCCAGGGAGGGGAGCTGACAGCTTCCAATCCACACTGAACCACGATGTTACCAGCTGAGGCTTCAAGAGAATCACGTCAGTGTTTGAGTTGGACCATCGAGTCGGTGTCACCAACCACGCAAGCAGGGACAGCGGGGAAAGGCGAGGGTACGGCGACGCGGCAAACAGCAAACAGCAACTCAAAGGAAGAACCATTCAGTGAAGCTCGTGCTCGAAGGCACTCCTGTGACTTTGGCCATTATCACCGTCCGTCACCACAAGGCACTGTGCATCAGCAGAAACGCTAATTAACACTGAGCTGCACTGAGTAGATAGAGGCAGGCCTGACCCCTTCTGGCGCTAACCTTAGGCAATGTCACGACCAGGTTTGCAAGCAAATCTGTGCGTACGAGTCAGCGCTTTCTAAACTCGACTTGAGTTCCTATTTGAGAACGGCTCCTTCCCCCACCCCCACACAAACACCGGATTGACGTGGCATGAACATAACAGTCCATGCATTTGGTATGGAGTCCTGCAGCTCAGTGGTTAGAGCGCTCGCCTTACAAGCGCGAGACCTGTGTTCGAATCCAGGCAGGTCAGGGTGAAACCTTGGGCAAGTTTCCTTACTCCACACACGCACCTAATAATAATCACTCCAAAAAAAAACACAATAATAAAATTACTCACTTTAATCCACGACTGTTTGTGGGGGACGCTGCTGTGCGCAAATGGCTGCCGCGTATCGTCCACAAATATACAGTCAATTCACTTTACAGTATATTCTGTGAAGCGCTTTGAGACGTCTAGAAGACGTGAAAAGCGCTAGATCAAATGCAAGGATTCTTATTATTATGATTATCGTGTCGCTGAGACGACTCAAAGTGCTTCACAGAATATACTATCAAGTGAATTGACTGTATATTTTGTGGGTGAAACGCGGCAGCCACAGTGGTGCCCCACAAATAGTCGTGGATTGAGCAAATTATTAACCTTTGTTTCGAACCCCAGCATGTTCACAGCTTGTGAGCAAGAGAGAGAAATATGAAGAGGAAAAAATCAAAACTAGTTTTGATAGAGATAGTCAAGAATATATGTCACATATATATATAACGTACATATATAGAGTCCTGTGGAGTCCTGTAGCTCAGTGGTTAGAGCACTCGCAAGTGAGAGACCTGGGTTCGATTCCCAGCAGGTCAGGATGAAACCCTGGGCAAGCTTCCTTACTCCTGATAATAATCCCTCGAAAAACCCCAATAATAAATTGGTCATTTCAATCCACGACTGTTTGTGGGGACACTGCTGTGTACAATTGGCTGCCGCGTTTCGCCCACAAATATCCAGTCAATTCACTTTACAGCATATTCCGTGAAGTGCTTTGCGACGTCTAGAAGACGTGAAAAGCATTCTTTCAAATGCAAGGATTATTATATAGTATATATCATATAAATATATATATATCTGTATGGAGTCCTGCAAATATATATATATATGTGAAGGACAGAATATGATAATCATTGAACATAAACCCAGAACAAAAAATTCTGAAATACCAACAGAAGCAGAGCACAGGTTTGCTGTTGTGACAGACACTTTTAGAACAGACAAACGCACAAGGGAGCATTGCTGTTCACAGAGGGCAATAAAGAACTCGTAACTGGCTACCAGGAGTGGAGACAGTGACCCTGCGTGCATTTAAATGCAACAATCTGATGCTGTAATGGGAAGACTGCAGGGCGGGGATTTAACTGAGATGTAATGAGATCAATTGAGCCAATTGAGCCTTCTCACTCCGCACGTTTGGTCACTCAATCCGCGACTTTTGTGGGACACCGCTGTGCGCATTCGGCCACTGCTTTCCGCCCACAAAGTACACGGTCAATTTGCTTTGCAGTGTATTCTGTGAAGTGCTTTGCGACGTCTCAACGATGTGATGGAAGTCATAATAATAATAATCTTTGCGTTCGATCGAGCGCCTTATCACGTCTTCGAAATGTCTCGAAGCGCTTCACAGAACGCACTGTAAAATGAACTGACTGTGAAGGGTGAAATGCGGCAGCCAAGCAAAGTCCCACAAACGGCCAATTTATTACTGACCAATTTATTATTCTTTATTTTGAAGGAATTATTACCCTCCCCCAGTGATAAGACGCTACATCAAATGTAAGGATTACTATTATTTGTCTTGTGATGTACCACAAGTTACGCCTTTGCTCTCTCTTCCTTTATTGTGAACCTTCACATTTCTGTCTTTAACAGCAATATAATTCCATGTATTTTATACTCTGTGCAAATGTTTGATGAGAGCCAAGTCTTAGTTGAGTCCAACATGGCTTAGTGTATTTGTATTAGAAGGTTTGTCTGGGGCTGTGCTACACAGTAATTGGTTTTCAAAGGGATTTAGAAGATAAGGTCAGCTGATGTTGTCAGAAATCACAGCTCTGAAAACACAGGGGTTAAATCGCTTGTTGTAAAAGCTGCAAGGAAACCTGCACACAGAAACATTACGGCAACACAGGCACTCGGGGTAACAGGGCAAATAGCAACACAGAGACACAGAGACACAGGGAAATAGCCACAAAGCGACACAGCAATGTAGAACCACAGGAAGCAATAACAACAATAACAAAATTACATTTATAGAGCACCTTTCACTTCGGGAGGACATCCCAAAACGCTGAACAATCAGGTCGGGATCCGAGCGGGTGGGGGAAGGGGAAGGGGTAGGGGCAGGGGGAAGGAGAGTAGGAGAGGGGGGGAGAGTTAGGAGAGGAGCAGAAGGCGCGGTCGAAGAGGAAGGTCTTGAGACCGGCCTTGAACGAGGAAAGAGAGGAAGTGAGGCGAAGGGATTGCGGGATTGTGGGATGGAGGAAAACAGGCACACAGCAACACAGAGACATGGCAACAAGTACAACAAACAACAGCAGAATTACATATATAGAGCGCCTTTCACATTGGGAGGACGTCCCAAGGAACACAGAGGTACAGCAACACAGGAGCACAGGAAGACAGTGGCGTTAACAGCAACCCATTTTGTTCATTATACAGTATATGTAATGTTCATTGTAATTCCCTCTGGATTTATGCGCTTATTAATAATTATAAATAATCCTTGCATTTGAAAGAGCTGTCTTATCACGTCTTCTAGAAGTCTCAAAGCACTTCACAGAATATACTATTCTGAATTGACTATATATTTAGCGGGCGAAATCGGTATTCAACCCATTACACATTCTGCACAATGTAATTTTGCGATTGTCGTTGAGTTCAAGATCCTCGTCCTCACTTTCAAGGCCATTCAATAACAACAACTTTGATTTATATAGCGCCCTCCATGCCAGACAGTGTCTCATTCATGGCCTTGCCCCCCACCCCCCCACCTCTCTGACCTGCTGTCCGCCTATGAATCTCCCCACCTCCTCCGTTCAGTGGGCTCCGGGCTGCTCCAAGTCCCCCGCCCGACCTGCCCTACCATTGACAGACGGGCTTTCAGCCTCTCTGCCCCCTGACTCTGGAACTCCTTTGCACAGTCGAATCACCTCGCTCCCTCCCTCACCTCCTTCAAGGCCGGTCTCAAGACCCTCCTCTTCAATCATGCCTTCTGCTGCTCTCCCACCTCTCCCCCTCGCCTCCCAAGTCTCTTCCGCCCCTATCTTCCGGGGGGTGGGGCAGGGGGGGAAGATGACCGAGGTCAAGGAAGAAAGTCTTAAGGTGGACCTTGATGGAGGTGAGGGAAGGGGTGAGGCAGACACACTCCAGAATGGAGCTGCTGAGAATGGGGGCAATCGAGTCCTGTAGCTCAGTGGTTAGAGCACTCGCCTTATAAGCATGAGACCTGTGTTTCGAATCCAGATAAGTCAGGGCGAAACCTTAGGCAAGTTTCCTTACTCCACTCACCTGATAATAATCCGTCCCAAACACACCTATAATAAAAAAAATTGGTCATTTTAATCCATGACTGTTTGTGGGGACGCTGCTGTGCACAATTGGCTGCCGGTTTCGCCCACAAAAGAATACGGTCAATTCAGTACTGTATATTCTGTGAAACGTTTTGAGGCAGGGAGTTTTAAGGCCTTGGTTTTGGGGATTCCAATGTGGGTTTGCAGTCTCTGTCTGCTCCCTGCAATAGGATGCCATGCCCTTGAAACGCTTTGCCTCTTTGTTTGCAGGCAGCATTAAGGTCTGTAAAATCTAATTAGAGTTTACTACCAAAGCATCATTAAATCTGATACATTGTCCTGATGGTAGGTAGCTTGATCTCTTTCTTCGACAAAGTAAACACAGCACAAATAATGTAGTAATTGATGCTATTTGGGGGGGGGGGAGGGGGGGGGGGGGGGGAAAGGCTTAACAAACTGCTGACTAATTAACTCGGTTTCCAGCGTTGTGAAGATTAACATGACTTAACGTCAAAAAGCAATGTCAAGCCTCGAGTTTTTTTTGTTCGAGTCTGTTCTCAGCTAGAAATGATAATCCTTTTTTAATAGGAAATATGAAATAAACACTCTGAGACGCTGCCCTGCGTGAAGGGTGCTGCTGATCATATAAGAATAAGAATCCTTGCGTTCGATATAGCACCTTATCACTCCTTGAGATGTCTCAAAGCGCCTCACGTATTATATTGTAAAGTGGATTGACGGTATATTTTGTGGGAGAAACGTGGCAGTCAATTGTGCATAGCAGTGTCCTGATGTGGATTGATTGACCAAATTTTTTTGAATCATTTTTATTTCAAAGGAATGTTAAGACAATCTGCCAATCGAGTTAACAACCCAGTTCCTACTTAAATAACTGGATAAACAGAGGCGTGCGGAATAAGGAAACTTGCCGAAGGTTTCACCCCCGCCCGGGAATCGAACCCGGGTCCTCTCGCTTGCAAGGCGCCCTCGCTAACCACCCCCGCTACGGGGCTCCACGTCATTTGGAAGCCGATCTCACAGGCTGCGATCCGCAGACGTCAGTGATCCCGAAGACGAACAAGGTCACCGCAGGGTGACTGGGAGGCAGCTTTAATATACGTGACATGACTTACGCCAATATCACATCGCCGCCAACTCCAACACAGGGACCTCTCCTCTGGGCGTTTGCGGCCGTCAGAATGATCTGCACATCTGCCCCGTGGGTTTGAAATGAGCAAGGATTCGGAAAACCGACATTGAATTATGTCCAGCATCCCTTATCACTGAAAGGCATTGGCGGGCGCGATAGGGAAACATCTAGGGAACGCCTGCGCTCAATGCAAACTAAGTAAGATGTTAGATTTGACAAATGAGATCAGCGAGAGTGGTGTTTCAGGTCCTCTTTGTGGTACCCAAGAAACATTCTGTCGCTTTGCCTTCCTTTGGTTTGTTTGAAGGTCATACTGTTACAAAAGTAGCTACAGCGATACTGCAGTGGTTTAAAATTGCAGAATAACGTGGAGGTTTGCGCTGTCGCCTCACAAGCAACAAGACAGGGCGTAACCCTAGGCAAGTCTCCTTAATCCGCGCGCCTGTTTACCTCGCAATAAGTAGGAACCCGGGTGTTAAGTTGTTAAATCGATTGCCAGATCGTAAGGTAATTAGCCACAATCCGACCCCCATCCCATCCAGGATTGAACCAGTGTAGCTCCTGTCGCTCAGTGGTAAGAGCGCTCGCCTTACAACCGTGTTTGAATCCAGGCAGGTCAGGGCAAAACCTTGGGCAAGTTTCCTTACTGCACACACACACATACACACACACACGCTCGCCCAATAATAATCCGTCCACAAAAAACCACAATAATAAAATTGGTCATGTCAATCCACGGCTGTTTGTGGGGACGCTGCTGTGTGCAATTGGCTGCCGCGTTTCGCCCACAAGTATGCAGTCAATTCACTTTACAGTATATTCCGTGGAGCGCTTTGAGACGTCGATAAGATGTGAAAAGCGCTATATCAAATGCAAGGATTATTATCGTTATTATTATTATGAAGGGAGGCTGAGGCAGCAACCTGTTAGTCACATAGCAAAGGTGGTAAATAAAGCCCATTGTTCTGAACGAGTTTTGTACAGGTGCCACATGAATTGTGCGGTGGGAGACAAAATGTTTTCAAACGAAAGCTGCCCGCAGTGTCACTGGGAGCGAGGGCTTTGTCTCACTGTGCTGCTGGCTCCTTTGTACTCTGTGTACTCTTTTGTCCTGCCTTTACATCAAAGATGGGACTTATCCAGTAACCGATCGCCTGAACTTTAAATTGACTGTTCACATCTGTCAGGACACACGATTCCCCCCTCTCTCTCTCTCTCTCTCTCTCTATCTCCGATTCGTTGCCAATTGAAACGAGCGCTGGGCTGTAACCGGAGATGTCCTTGTAAAGATAGAGTAATTCAGCCCCTTGTTAAAGGTCTTACTGGATTACAATGGGCTGAGGCCTTCACTCTATTATTCTTAACCCCTTCCTGTACCATTCCCAACTCGAGAGGCCAACAACATTAACCTCGATAAACTCCTCTCAAAGCAGTTTGATGCTCTAGAGCTGAACTGGCTGCAAGGTGGCAACACCTGGCAACGGAAGGTCGGAATCGAGCCAGTCCCTCTGTGACGGACTCTAGTCCGATTCCTGAGCCAGGCAGGTCCGCAGTATATCCATGGCTCTCACTGCTGATGGCAGCCCAGGCTCGCTCATTGGCAGGATCCGGAAGGGCAGACTAGTCGCTGGAGGCAGGGAATCCTCCCACTACAGCTCCTGTTAACCCTGTGAGCCAAAGCCCGGATGGTCCTAGCTGGACAAGCAGCGGGGAAGCTTGCCAGGCAGCAATACCAATGGCAAACTACGTGGTTTTAGCTGGTTAGACTCCAACAGTGAACCCCCCCCCAACCCCACTCTGGGCTCCCCCCCCCCCCAAGCCTTGGCTCTTGCCGACCGGCGGATAATATTTTCCGGAATTAGGTAAGCAGGATGTGTCCCTCCAGGGAGAGGGGGAGAGAGAGACAGTGCGCATCTCATTTCAATAAGCAATCTCTGGGATTGCCATGCGTGGGTGGGATGCCTGGAACTCTTTTGGTTTGGAGACTCTATGACGGGTTTCCACATGTGTCAGTCACCCGGCTGACAACCCCCACCTCAAAGATATCTTTCCCTCCTTTCCTTCTTTCGCTACGTTTCCCTATCGGAGCCCAGCACACTGGCGGAAGCCTCTGCCCACGAGCCGATGGGTAACGAACCAGCCCTCACACGAGCGAAGCCCTGCTTACGCAGTCCACGCCAGTCGCTCTCCAAACCAACTGCGCAACGATTAAAATGTCACCACAGTCAAACCGTTGCACTAATCTCCGCAGATTAATATACTTTAGTACAGGTTTAATGATAATCCTTGCAAATCTGCATAGATCCTGCCTGATGGGAGGGTCACCTCACACGACCTTAGCAATAGCGTGCAGCACGAGTTGTGGGAAGACGGATAGTACATGAGGCGCAATTAACCTGCCAGCTTTGCTGATCCATCTGCCTTGTTTGCCCACAAACAAAAAGTCACTACACGTGGCAGGAATTGCCCGTAACACTAACAATCCTCGCATTCGATGTCGCGCCTTATCACGTCTTCCAGAGCTTCTCAAAGCCCTTTGACGGAACGTGCTGGAAAGTGAGTTGAGTTTTTTCTGGTGTGTGGTGGGGCGAAACGCAGCAGCCGATTGGGCGCAGCTGTGGCCCACAAACAGTCATGGATTGAAGTGACCAAGTTAGTATTATGACTATCATGTGCTTGACCTGATGGGAGGAGTTGCTGTGCAATTCACGCGTGCTTCCTCTCTTTGTTCACGTCAGAAACCAACAGGCTCATAATCTGGAATTATGCTCCAACGCAGTGGTTTTGGAGAGTGAAATTGGGGGGGTGTTGGGGTGGGGGTGTTGGAGGGAATGGGCTGCATTGACATTAAACTGCAGTCTTGTCTTCTTGTTCTTCCAACATCGGGTAGGGAGGCCACACTGGCCAAACAATCCCGAGAGTTACATTTCATGGCTCTTTATGGAATCTTGCTGTGCGCAAAATTAGCTGTCGAGTTTGCCCAGCATTGCACAGACTCTGCACTTGAAAGCTATTACCTTTGAAGTGCTTTGAGACATTTCTGCATTGGAGGTACAATATCAACAGTGAGGATTGTTATCATTTTCCGTCGGCCAAAGGCCCAAAGCGGCTATTTTTAAGTGTGATAATAATCATGCTCGTAAACGTGGTGATCAGAGAAAAACGGCTGCCCACCGACCTCCCCACCCACCCACCCCCACCACCCAAACACCCAATAAATGTGCATTTGATTTGCCATCTTATCGCACGGTTGCGCTGTCTGTGCCGTTAACACGGTTTGTTGGCTCGTCAGCGGGATTTTACCGCGACGTGCAGTGACTGTGTGTCGGGAGGATGTTGTCCTCCCCCAAAGCGCTTGCTCTGATCCTGTCCGGGCCTGCCAGGGGAGGGTGCTAACCATTGCGTTACGAGACTGCACAATAAGGCAAGTGACTGGATCGGTAATAATACGAGACGTCTCAAAGCGCTTCAAAGAATATATGCTGTAAAGTGAATTGACTGTATATGTTGGGGGCGAAACCCGCACAGCAGCCAACTGCGCACAGCGATGAACAGTCATGGGTTGAGTGACCGAATCGTTTTCTTTTTCCCGAAGCGACTCGGTAAAGTGATCCGCCAATCGACTAACCAACACCCGGGTCGCTACTCACTGCTGGGTAAACAGATGCGGGTGAAGTCGGGAAACTTGACCGACTGGGTTCACCCAGCGCGAGAATCGAACCCCGGCCCTCCCGCGTGCGAGGCGAGCGCTCTGACCGATGCGCGGCAGGACTCCCCGTAGAGATGAGCTGCGGGGGGCTGGACGGCTTCTGGTCTGTGCTGTGAAATACAGCAATTCTTCTGCGGTTCCTTTGTCCGGGGCGGTGAAGGAAGCGAGCTGCGCACTCCTGCGCAGCGGGGGCCTGCCGGTCGCACCGGGTGTCTTCTGGTGGCTCTCTGACCTCAGGACACAGGTTGGCACTCAGCCCTTCCCACTCTGCGGTAAACTGGGCTCCCGTTGACTAGGCAACAAGCCACGTTAGTGTGTCAATAGTCCCTGTGTTTTTCTCATTGTCCGTGACAACCGAGAGGTAATTGTAGCCACCAGCAGGAGACTGAACGCAGTATTTTCTTTTAACTATATGCTATACATATTCAAAAAAAATCTGCACCGTGAAAGATTTCAGATGGGAAACCTTAATACAGCCTTAAACTCTCATGGCTCCAGTGCGCTGAAATTCTACCCAGAGTTAGTCTGAAAGATCATTTTGAATTAAAGTATAATACAATAATAATTCACAAAGGAATGTCTTTAAATGCTTCAAAGAGCTTCGGTCATCATTCTCCTCTTCAACCGTGTTACTACTTAGTACTGTTGGGCATGTGTGCGGAGTAAGGAAACTTGCCTCAGGTTTCGCCTTGCCCGGGAATCATACCCGGGTCCTCTCACTCACGCGGCGAGCGCACTAACCAATACGCTCCCGGAAACCACGATTCCAGGGCATTGAACGTAACTTGGCACACTGAACAGTCTTGAAGTACAATTCGATGATCAAAAAGCTCCTTTGAAAGCTCCCTCAGGAAATAAAACACGACCCTGTGTCCTGCCCCACAAACGTAAGAAATCTTACTTGCCTCGTTCACATCAATGTCATTTTCCTCCATGTACTGCTTGTCGTTGACCTGCCCGCCTTCCACAAACTCCATGGTCAGGACCCGCTTGGTTGAAAGTTCCCAATGAATTTTCGGGACCTTTGGGATTGAAACACAGACAGATCTGCATTATTATCCCTCTGGAAGACCACCGTGCTTGCTGCAGGGTCTGCCTCAATTTATAATAATTAATAATAATTAATAATAATAATACTCCTTGCATTTGATTATAGAGCTTTTCACGTCTTCTAGACGTCTCAAAGCGCTTCACAGACTATACTGTAAAGTGAATTGACTGTATATTTGTGGGTGAAATGCGGCAGCCAATTGCTCACAGCACTGACCCCACAAACAGTCGTGGATTGAAATGACCAATTTATTATAGGTTTTTTTTGACGGATTATTATCAGGTGTGGAGTAAGGAAACTTGCCCAAGGTTTCGCCCTGACCTGCCTGGATTCGAACACAGGTCTCACGCTTGTAAAGCGAGTGCTCTGATCACTGAGCTACAGAACACCAAAAATAATAATCTTTGCATTCGACATAGCACCTTAATAATAATCCTTGCATTTGATATAGCGCTTTTCACGTCTTCTAGACGTCTCAAAGCGCTTCACAGAATATACCACAAAGTGAATCGACTGTATACCTGTGGGTGAAACGCGGCAGCCAATTGCGCACAGCAGCGTCCCCACAAACAGCCGTGGGTTGAAATGACCAATTTTTTTTATTGCGTGTTTTTTTTGGACGGATTATTATTAGGGCGTGTGTGTGGAGTGAGGCTGAAGCATCCGAACCTAACTGTTTTTCATCTGAAGGATCAGAGAGTCACCAGGTCTGTGACCACTACTGGGGTTGCTAAAGAGATTCAAGATGCGGCTGATATATCAATCATCCACGCATTAAACCTCTCTGCTTTTCAAAGCATCTTTTCCAAATCAGACTATTGCAGAAAAAGATTCAAATCCTACACGGTGCTCTGTAGTTGGCAACAACCTTAACAAGTGTTGAGACATCTCCGAAGCTCTTGTGAATAGACAGGTGTTTTTTTGTGGGCAAAAGGTGGCAGCCAATTGCACACAGCATTTGGTCGCTCAATCCACGGCCGTTTGTGGGGGACGCTGCTGTACGCAATTGGCTGCTGTATCAAATGCAAGGATTATTATTATTATTGACGTGGTTTTGAAACGGGCGAGAGGTTGAGTTCCTACCTTCAGGAAGTGGAAGTGTTTGAGCATGTCGGCCACGCGCTCGGCATTCCTGCCCTCGTTCAGGAAGTCCAGCTCCAGAGGCAGATTCTTCTTGGCTTCGTCCACCAGCCAAGTGAAGCTGAAGTCAGGGAACAGCCACCTCACCATCCTCACCAACACCTGCCCAACAACAGCCAATGTCAGTCACACGGTCACCAGAGACAACCTTTCTTCCGGGAGGTAATAATCCCCTCCCTAAGAAGAAGAATACAGTAATATGGTCACTCAATCCACGACACTGCTGTGTGCAATTGCCTGCCGCGTTTCTCCCACAAAGTACACAGTCGCTACACTTTACAGTATATTCCGTGAAGCTCTTTGAGACGTCTCCATGCCTCCATCGAATGCAGGGATTATTATTAACCTCACATTCCACAACACAACTCGAACTCTATCCACGAGGCGCTGACTCTAACTTGCACCCTGTCCCCCTATCTCGTTCACTCGCTCACTCGCTCGCTCCCTCTTCTCTTTCAAGGCAGGTGGAGTCCCATATCATAGTCTCAAACTAGAGGACCTGATTTTGAATCCATGGGGGGGGGGTGGGGGGGGGGGGGGGGGGGGGGGGTGGAGAGCGAGGTGGGAGAAATTTAGACAGGTTTCTTTACTCCACACATCTCTGTTTACCTAGCAGTAATCAGGAACCCGGTTGCTAATTAATTGGCGGATAACTTTCTGGAAGCAATAATCCTTCCCCAAAAAAGCGTGGTCACTCAATACATTGAACAGTGTAGAACACTTCTACGTGCAATTGCCTGCCGCGTTTGGGAGGAACAAATCCCGAAAGGTATTAGGTGCAGGTTGGCAAGAGCCAATGCTTGGGGAGGGGGCCCCAAAGTGTGTGTGTGTGTATGTGTATCTGGGGTGGATGGGGGGGGGGGGGGGTAACTGCTAGTGTCTAACCAGTTCAAAACCACATAGATTGCCACTGAGAGCGAGGTCTGGGAAGCTTTTCCGCTGCTTCTCACACATCAATATTTCTGGTAATCTTTTTTCACACAGAGGGAAATCAACTGCTGGAAGGGCTCTCTCTGCAGGAAGGGAGGTCGAGACCAGTGATGAAACAGTTCGATGAACGCAATGAAAATCAGCCGGCGCTGCTGCTCTGAGAGGATGAGATCAAAGGGGCTGAAGGCCCTTCTTCATCTCGACCTCTCTTGTCGTCTCCCGTGACTAAACGCCACGCTGTGGAATTTGCTGCTCTATTAATTGCAGTCCAAAACAAAGCGCGATGTCAATGGTTACGCAATCCGAGAGGAAGCTGGATCCCAGACTTTTTCCTACTGGGAATGTTTAGGAGTCTCACTCACGGAGGCGTGTAGTCTGTATGTTTGTTGGGGGACACAAAGGGACGTCACTGACCCACTGGAGACTTGAAGACGCCATGGGGAGTAAGCTTTCCGAAGGCTTCAACATTCAAAAGGGTTTCAGTTTGAGAAGAAGACAATCATATAATAATAATAATAATAATAATAATTCCGTGCATTTGATATAGTGCTTTCCACATCTTCTAGATGTCTCAGAGTCCCTTTCAGAATATACTGTAAAGTGAATTGACCATATATATTTGTGGGCAAAACACGCAGCAGCCAATTGCGCACAGCTGTGGATTCAAGTGGCCAAATCATTATCGTTTAATTTGAGGGATTATTATTAGTGTGGAGTGAGGAAATTCGCCCAAACTTTCGCCCTGACCGGCCGGGAATCGAACCCAGGTCTCTCGCTTGTGAGGCGAGCGCTCTAACCGCAGGACTCCACAAAGACGTTGTCACTGAGCTGGAGGAATTGGAGGCAGCCTCACCTTTAGGAAAACCTCTGCCCCTCACCTTTAAGACCAGCCTGCGTTCAGAGAAACACATCAAGCGGTGGTGAGGGTAGTAGCGTTTGGCTTAATTAATGGTACCAATTTGAGGCAACGTCTGTTAACATTTATTTCGCTTCTTGCCACTGTTTGCTATGCATTGCATAAACACGCAGCGCTCGTCTGTGATAAATGCATGAAGGTTATGGAATGACTTGCCAGAGCAAGTTGGGGCAATCTTTTTTCTCTCTCTCTCTGAAAGGCCACAGCTTGATCCCTCAGCCCCACCAGTCAAAAAATCCCACTGCAATCATTCACCGCCTAGTTTGTTACACAGCGCGTTTCTGGGAAATGAGAGAGTACCAGAGAGCTGAGGCTCGGAGTGTGAGAGAGACAGAGAGAGAGAGAGAGAGAGAGAGAGGGAGAGAGTGCGGCTGATGTGTCTAGCAGTGCTGCCTGCCTAATGCTTCACGTGTCGGAGGCGGCTAGTACCAATCTCTGGGGCGGATTTAATAAGGAAGTAAAATAATCCTTGGGTTTGACAAAGAGCCTGTAACGCTGAAACACCTGTCTCTCCAACCACTTTCCAGTTGATTGTCGAGTGAATTTGCAGGCAGATGCGGGGACCGGAGTAACAGAGAAAAACACAGCTGTGAAGCAAACGACCAATTCAACAAGCAAGTAGGTCTTCAGTACTTCTGGGTGTCAGCCCAGTCCAGTGGTAACGCTCTGGTCTCTCTGTCAGAAAGGTTTTGGTTTCATGCTCCACGTTGGGTCTTGGAATCGCACGGTCTAAGCTGCCGATCCAATGCGGCGCTGGGGGTGGGGAGGAGGGGCGGGAGTGGGGGGAGTGAAGGGAGTTTCTCTCTCCCGGCGTCCTGGCCAAATAAAATCATGCTCTTAAGCAATGCGGGGATCAAAAAAAATGGCTGCCATCCCCCTCCCCCCCACAATAAATGCGCATTTGATCTTGCGTCTTATCACATCATTGAGCTATCTGTGATGTTAATAATAAATGTGCTCTCTCGTACATGTATCATTCTAGACCATTAGCTTGAACATTAATGGGTGGGTGGTGGGGGGGAGAGAGGGGAACTGAAAACCCAACCTTCTAACGCAGAGGCGAGAGTGAAATTCCATTTGGAGATTACAGGAAGAATCTTAAGTGTCCATATTGGAAACCCAGCAATGCACTACATGGCAACTCTGTGTCGTGCAGACACTTAAACACCAGATGGCGTTAGCATATTTAACAAATGCTGTAAATATCACACCTGGAAAGCACACTAATGCCATCTAATGGTAGAACATTGTTACCACTTTTCAATGCAGCCCAACTTGAACCTTGAATTCCTAAACGTTAATAATAATCCTTGCATTTGATATAGCACTTTTCACGTTACTAGACACCTGAAAGCGCTTCACAGAATGTACTGTAAAGTGAACCGACTGTATATTTTGTGGGCAAAACACAACAGCCAATTTGCGCACAGCAGTGTCCCACAAACAGCCGTGGATTGAAATGACCAATTTTTGTTTGGATGGATTGTTATCAGGCGTGTGGAGTAAGGAAACCTGCCCAAGGTTTCGCTCCCTGCCTGGAACTGAACCCAGGTCTCTCGTTTGCAAGGCGAGAGAGTGCTCTAACCACTGAGCTACAGGATTCCACAGGGTGTAGAGAGTCTGAACGAAATCCTGCCAGGGTCTGACACCATCAGTGACGTGGTTTCACGTATCTTTGGAACCATTTGGTGAATCGAAAAAAAAAACATTTGAATAGGAAGCTATCCCACTGGGTTGTTGATGTCAAATCTAAAACCAAATGGGAAATGACGGGTTTCATTTCGGACTCACTGAAGCGGGATACTAATAGCGAGAACGCTTCACAGAATTTACTGTAAAGCGCAGTGATTGCGTATTTGCAGACGAACGCGGCAGCCGGTCTGTGCACCGCAATGTCGGACAAACAGCTATGATGTGAATGACCATTTTTGATTTTGTTCAATGGACTAGTTAGGCCAAATGGCCTGTTTGTTTGCTCTGATTCGGAATTGAACACCAGAAACTCAAAGAGTCACCCTCTCTTAGCTTAACGGTTACGGCGCTTATCTCACAAGCGAGATTCCTGGGGAGGGAGAAACCTTAGGCTAATTTTGTTACTTGCACACACAAAATACTTCCTTGCACAGTAACTATAATAAATTGGTCATTTCGGTCCTCAGCTGTTTGTGGGACGCTGCTGTGCGCAATTGGCTGCCGCATTTCACCCACAAATATACAGTCAATTCACTTTACAGTATAGTCTGTGAAGCGCTTTGGGACGTCTAGAAGATGTGATAAGATGCTGTGTCAAATGCGAGGATCATTACTATTATCACTTGTACGCATCTACTTTCCTAGCAGTGGGTAGGAATCCTATTGTTAGTCAATTGGCGGATCGCTTTCCAGGTGTAATAAACAGCAGTGTCCCACAGCAGTGCGACACTGCTGTGTGCAATTACTACAATTCACTCATATTTAATTTCGCCCAATATATCCATGCAGTGAAAACGCTTTTACTGTAATATTCTGTAAATCACTTTGATTCTGCAAATCATTCTCAAACAGCATGATAAGGCACTATATCAAATGCAACGATTATTTTTATTAATAAATTTCAGACATGATCATCAAGGGAGAGATGGGAGAGAGAGAGGGCGGGGGGGGGGGGGGGGGGGGGAGGGGGGGAGGGGATGGAGATAGAGGGGAGTTAAATCAAACTGCAAGAGTGCAATGCTTTGAATATTTCAAGCTATTGTAAAGTGTCCGAATACAAAGGCTGGCATCTTTCTTAGTCCATCGCTCCTTCCCTTTGATGAATCCTTTGAGTGTCGTGGTGCCGACTCTCCCCTCTGCAATTTAAATGTGAGTTATATCTGATGCAACAAAATGGGGGAGATGAAAGCAGCATTTGAAGAGAGAAAGAGAGAAATTCCTCGCAACTGCTACGTTCATCCGGGATTATAGAATCATAAGATATTACAGTACAGAAGGAAGCCATTCGGCCCATCGTGCGTGCGCTGGCTCTTTGGAAGAGTTGCCCAAACAGTCCCACTCCCCCCGCTCTTTCTTCATCTCCTTGGATGTTTTCTTCTTCAAGTCCCTATCCAATTCCGTTTTGAATGTTATTATTGAATCTGTTCCCACCAGATAACAGTCTTTTTCTTCTTGAAAAACCAATGGTGTCTTCTACACACAAAGACAGGCAGTTCAATGCAAGTTTGGAAGTTCGATGTCCAAAGGGTAAATGGAGAGTGATGAGGAAATCATCAGTATAGTACCTGGCTGCAGATTCTCTGTGCTTCTAAGTTGTGCAATCTCTAGTCTCTCTTCCACCTTCTTGATCTCATTTGGCTCTTCCCCCAACCCCCACTTCCCAATTCAGGTAACCTCAAGCTTGCTCATGTTCCAATCTTGACGAAAAATGGAGGTCCCGTCTGCCTAGAGAGGGGAATTTCTCTCCCAGGGTCCGGGCCCCAAATAAAATTGGTCACTCACTCCATGGCTGCATGTGGTCTCTCTGCCTCTATCCCCCAGCTCACTTGCTCTCTATCTGTCTCTATATTTGGTGTCCTGTAGCTCAGTGGTTAAAGCACTGGTTAGGAAGGAAGGGAGGGATGGATGGAGGGCGGGATAGAGAGAGGGAAGGAGTGGAGATCAGAGGGAGGGATGGATGGATGGATGGATGGATGGAGGGAGGGAGGGAGGGAGGGAGGGAGGGAGGGAGGGAGGGAGGGAGGGAGGGAGGGAGGGAGGGAGGGAGGGAGGGAGGGAGGGAAAGAAATTAGTTCATACATGCTTCCAATCTTTAGGAATAAATGGAAAAACATTGTATTTCAGAAAATAATAAGTTCGAAACTCAGTGGATAATACTAGCTGTACCCATTACAGCTACACTTGCAACCAAAGCATCCAAAATGTAATGGGTACAGCGATACTACTCACAAACCATTTCACAGGCCGTAAATATTGTGTGTACACCTCCCAAGCCTTTCTGTGTCATAGTCCAGTAGTGATGTATTTTTTTGAGCAGGCAACTCATTTGCTGCTCTCTTCATTTTGTTGCTCTCTTGCAGTCCTTTCAGCATTGAAATCCAGCTGTGTTGCTCTTTGTTCTTCAGTTCCATTTAATCGGCCTTCTCTCTTTTGTCTGGCGTTTTTATTTGTCTTGATTGTTGCTCAGATAATGTGCTATGGGGAGGACTCCTATGGGAGCACTGTAGATCGCATGACAACCCCAAAAAACTGCTGTACATTTGTTGTAGTATTTATAATAAGAATAATAATCCTTGCATTTGATATAACACTTTTTCACGTCTTCTAGACGTCACAAAGCGCTTCACAGAATATACTGTAAAGTAAATTGACCGTATATTTGTGGGCGAAATGCGGCAGCCAATGGCGCACAGCAGTGACCCCACAAACAGTCATGGATTGAAATGACCGATTTTTTATTATTGTGTTTTTTTGGAGGGATTATTATTCGGCGTGTGGAGTAAGGAAACTTGCCCGACCTGCCTGGATTCGAAACACAGGTCTCACTCTTGTCAGGCGAATGCTTTAACCACTGAGCTACAGGACTCCACAATTTGTATAGATGGATCTCTTCAGAAGGTTCTGTGCTTTCCTCTGTCACTACTGTGTTGCAGAATACTACAACAAAATTACATTTGTACAGCATCTTTCACATCGGGAGGACGTCCCAAAGCACTGGAATACCATGCACACCTCATATTTTGGGGCTTAATTGAAGCACCTTTTAAATATCGGGCATCAACATTAGGAGATCCCCAGAGAAAAAAATATGCCCATGACACTCCCATATGCAAGACTTTTCCAACAAGGTATAAATAAATCTCTTTATGTCAATCCGTTGTCGCGTTATTGGCGGAAACACACACATACACACACAGACATACACACACAGACGTACACACACACACGAGCGTACACACACACTTGGGCTTTATTAGTATAGATCATTTCTGCAAATTTACCCCTGACCCAGAACTTAATCATCTTCAATTGGGTTAAAAGGAGCAGAACATTTCCAGCATTACCCTTTTGCTGGGGTCCTTATTGAGTGGACCAGAATTCACCTCGACAGCAATTAATAAGCTCCGTGGTAAATCATTTTCCAAAATAATCACAATAAAGTACTTTCAGTCAGGGCAGATTCATTACTGCATTGAACATGTGCAACGCAACTTAATTAATTCCTACCTACTACTGAGGCTATGAACAACGCACACCAGGGCCAGAGCAAATAGACTAAATGCTATTTGCTTAACAAGCTAAATGATCGAGTTGTAACTGCTGTGATTTAAGGGCCAGTGTTATTCACTCATATTATTCATCGAGGACCAGGGCTTCCTCTGATGATCAACCACAAGCCTTGGAATCATTTGGTTTCCTTACTCCACAAGCCTCTGCTTACGTGGCAGTCAGTGGGAACCCAGTTGTTAGTTGATTGGCGGATCACTTTCCAGAGGTAATAATCCCTCTCTTCTCCGCCCATCAAAATGTGGTCATTCAATCCATGACTGTCTGTGGGACACTGCTGGTGTGTTTAGCCGATAAAATACACAGTCAATCCAGTTTATTGTTTTCTGTGTGAACCATTTTGATATGTCTCGAAGATGTGATAAGGCGCTGCATCAAATGCATGGATTATTACTATAATTGGGATCCTAGTCATCTATAAATTAGGTAGATATCTACACATAGATCTGTAATTGGTTGCCTATATATTGTATACATGGTTATCTGGATATTATGGATAGTTATGGATCCTATAGTTGCTCATGGATCCGAAAGTTCTTTATCCATTATGTAAATGGTGATCTACGAACAATATCCTATGGATGCTATAGGTAGCTAATCATGGATCTTTAAGATGCTCTTGTTGAGTGAAATGTAACTGAGAGGGTGAGTACAACAATAACAACTTGTGTTTATATAATGCCCTGACGCAGGGTAGCGTCCCAGAGCGCTTGGAAGTGATTAGCTGACAAAAGACACACTCTTGGAGGACAGGTAGGCGGACGAGCCACTTATACCCCGTGCATAACAAACCGACAACTCTTTGTTTAACGGAGATCAGAGGTAAGTAATTACGACGCTAACATGGTATTCATTAAATCAGAGTAACGAGTATTAAATCCCAATTATCTGGGCTGTTGCTGTCCAAGGATACAGTTCAATGACTGCAAATTAAACTGGGCTTTTCCAATCGGTGCCTGTTACGCTCACGATATAATCATGCCTGACATTCCTGGCTAATTATCGTAGCTCAGAAAGAGCAGCGTTGGGAAGAGGGGAAGGCCAGCGGGGAAGGGCGCCAGCCAGAAGACACAGGGCCACTGTCTCTACCCACTACATAACCAGGGAGCGCCAGTATTGATGTGGTATCCCATGGCGTAGTGGTTACAGCGCTCGCCTCGCAAAGCCAGGGGACCTGGGTTTCATTCCAAGATTCGGTGAAACCTTAGGCAAGTTGCCTTACTCCACACATGCTTCTGAGGAACCCAGTTGTTAGTTGATTTGCGGATCGCTTTTTTGGGGTAATAATCCCTTTAAAAGAAAATTGGGGTCACTCTAACCACAATGTCAAACATAGCGCATATGAAAAAAAATGCTAAAGTCACAAAACACCAGTTATTTTTTTACTCTACTTCTATTCTACTCTCAGTTGGGTTTCCTCACCTCCATCACCATGATGTCCTTGGCACTCTGGCCCTGTACTTTTGGATGTTGTACCTTGACGGCCACCGTCCTCCCATCGTGCAGCACCGCCTTGTGGACTTGAGCCAAGGAGGCCGCCCCCAGAGGGGTTTCTTCAAAGCTGGTGAAGAGCTGAAGAATCTGTGGAGAGACACCCGGAATCTCTCAGTTACTCATTCCTTTACCCATGAATCAAGTCCTGTGGCGTATTGGTTATAGCACTCGCCTCGAAGGCGAGAGGACCTGTGTTCAATTCCCCGGGCACAGCAAAACCTTAGGCAGGTTTCCTTACACCGCACACGTGCCTCTGTTTACCTGGCAAACAGCAACGATAACATTAGTAGAGCACCTTTCACGTCGGGAGGACGTCCCAAGGCACTGGACAGTCAGTGTTCTTGACCCGAGCTGGGGTTGGGATTGGGGGGGAGGGGTGTATGGAGGGAAGGGAGGGAAAATAAGTGACCGATGGCAAAGTCAGACGAGGGTCTTAAGGCAAAATTACATTTGTAAAGCGGCTTTCATATCGGGGGGATGTCTCAAGGCGCTGAAAAATCAGGGATCAGAGAGACTGAATACCCGACCGCTGATGGTGGGGGAGGAGGACTGGACAGCTGAGCCAAGCAAGCAACAAGTTGGTAAGGGGTTAGCAGGTTGAAGAAGTAGGGGGTATCAAATGCAAGGATTATTATTATCCTATAATGTACTTCGATCTCCCATCATGAAACACAGTCCTTGTGTGTTACTGCCTGTACATAACTGATCTCAGGTCTGCTCTGTGTGTTAATGATGCACCAGGCTCCATGATCCCATCACCCCCACCCTCGCCCGGCACCACTGGCTCCCCATCTCCCAGAGGATAGAGCTCAAACTCCTTGTTTCGCTCTTCTCCACAGCCTTGCTTCTTCCTCCCTCGGCGAACTGCTAACCCCAATATCAACCTGTCCACTCCCTCCACTCCGCAGGCTGTGACCTGCTCCATATCCTCCACCCAGCCCACTTCACCATCGACAGCTGGGCCTTCAGTCTATCTGCCCCCTCCCTATAGAATTCCATCCCACATTCCCTTTCCCTCCAACCCTCCCTTGCCTCCTTCAAGGCACGTCTCAAAACACTGCTCTCTGACTGAGCTTTTGGTCACCCACCTACCCTCCCTCCTCTCCAATCCCGACCCCCAACTCGGGTCCAAATCCCAGACCTTCCAGAGCCTTAGGACATCCTCTCAATATGAAAAGCGCTGTGTAAATGTAATCTGTATTGTATTGTGGTAATGAGTTGAAATCGCTACCAAAGTGTTTGGGCAAAAGACCAAAAAAAGACCAGGGGAAAATCAAGTACAAAATTGGTACAGTGTTTTGCTTGTTGGCTGTTAATAAAATTCAACCCCTTGTGAGTTTGCTATCGACTTTATTCTCTGCATGACAGGCAGGGCTATTCATCATTGGGGTGCTGGGCTGGAGCTGAAAACAAGACTCTGCTTTTGTGGTCAATATACCTCACACTAGTGCTTAGATCACTCACTGGATTAGACACTGCTGGCACGAATTCCACTCGGTCTCAACCATAAGAACCTCTCGATCGCCTGCAAAATTGATGATCATGCGCAAATTTGGAAACATCCTTAAATTCAGGCTCAATTTGGAAACCAGTTTCCGATTGAGATTCACATTTTTGCGCAATCTTAAGTGACAACAGTGTGAGATCAAGTGGAGTTTCAGGCCTCATCTCTTCTCTGCTGTAAATTTCTACGCTTCTGTGGTCTCAAACCTTCAGATATTTTGCTTGTACACATTATTGATTACTTGGTTGAGAGTATTAAATCCTGTAAGTGTTTCACACCACTTTAGGAAGGAGCGAGAGAGGCGAGGGGAGGGGTGTCACAATTTTTTAATGTTGTCTGGTTCATTGCAATCAAATGCCCTCAATTGTTTGGTCACTCTCCCACACCCCTACTCCGCCCTGCCCTGCACCCTCTCCTGATCCCAACCCATAGCTCAGGTGCACATCCTTGAGTGTCCAGTATGTCTGCCTGACCTGTGTAAATTGTTGTTGTTGTAGTTAGCAGTAAATCTCCTGCTTTGAGACATCCTCCCTTGGTGATTAGCACTGGCATCAAATATTAGTGTCATGATTACGAACACTTTTATTATTCGGGGGCAAACACATCCCACACTTTCTCACCACCCTCCATCTGAAGAAATGGACCGAATAGCCTCTGCCTCCTGGCTGTAAACATTTGATCGTCCAACCCCAAGGAGTGATATACTTTCGACACAGTGAGGCCGGAGAGTGAGCAGAGATCCCAACGTTCTCTCCCACCAAGCTGTTCCTGCAGCGCCTCTCAGATTTCCCCACCAAGCGTTTGCAAGCACTGAGCAGCCTCGGCTGATTAATGAGGCGGCCTCAATAAGCACTGATCTGCTAATCTTCCGCCACATTTTTGCTGATTGATCGGCAAGTTACATCTGTGCCTGGTCTGCGGGGATCAGTACATCTCCTCTTTATTGCACGCCAGACGTGCAGGAAAGCCTGCCGGCTGCCATCTCCCCTGGCCTGTACGTGGGTTTGATTTTGATCGCGGCCCCGGCCTTCCGATAGGGTAAGCCTGCCACATAAATGAACCCTCCTCTCGAGCCTCTCGCCATAAATCTGACTAGGCAGGCTGGATTTGGCGTCAGAAAGTAATGAGACAACGACAATTTACATTTACACACCTCCAAAACGCTGGACAGTCAAGCATTTGCATCCGAGCCAGGGGGTTGGGGATAGGAGGGTGAAAGAAGGCACGGTCGAAGAGGATGGTCTTGGGACGTGTCTTGAATGAGGCAAGGGAGGGAGGGAGCGAGGCAAAGCGGCTGTGGAGGGAATTCCAGAGGGTGGAGGCAGAGAGGCTGAAGGTAGGGTAGGCAGGGCAGGAGATGTGGAGCAGGCTGGAGATGGATGTTGAACCAAGGTCCCATCTGCCTGTTCTCCGCATGAATTCCTGGAAAAAGATAGGGGACTTTCTTCGGTTCCACTGGCCAACAATGGTCCAGATAAATTGGTCATTCCCCTCATGGCTGTCTCTGGGACATTAATGTATGCAAATAGCTGCACTGGCAAAATCACTAATTACCTGTGAAACACTTTAAGGTGATTGATTCAACGTGAAAGTGCACTATAAAATGCAAGTTCTTCTATTCTGGCTGCGATTATGATCGTCCACTCTCAGCTGGTTTAATGAATAAAAGAAGAGCATCCAGATAGGTTCTGTTTGAGAGAGTTCTTTGCATAAGATACTTACTCATCTGCTATCTACTCGGCAAAGAAACCCTAAACAACAGATTTAAGTAACCTTTTCTGTGCCTGTGTACGTGATAGACAGATAGACAGGCAGGCAGGTAAGTAAGTATACTACCCCGCGTGAAAGGCGCTATATAAATGCAAGGTGCTGTTGTTGGAGGGAGGGAGGGAGATTTTATAGATCATAATAAACTCATCACCCCTAAGGAAAGGGGCGCAGTGATTTGTTAGCCAGTGTGGTGAATTAGGTGTGTGGATAAATATGGCTGGGATATTGACTACTTGTCACCACTCCCCTATAAAATAATTGAGTTATCAGGTTACTCTATGTATATATGTGTACATGTGTGTGTATGTGTATGTCTGCGTATGTATGTATGTGTTTGTGTGTGTATGTACGTGTGTGTTTGTGTATATGCATATATATGTATGTGTGCATGTATGCGTGCATGTAAGTGTGCATGTATGTGTTTGTGTGAATGGATACGTGTGTACGTGTGTGTGTGTGTTGTATGCTTGTGCAGTCAGACCTGTTATAACATGGTGGTTTTTGCCCATAAAAATCAGCTCAGGAGCAAATCCCTCATTGTCCAACGCTTTGGGTTGGACAACGTTAAAGGCTCTCTATAAATGTAATTTTGTTGTTATTCTAGGAATAATCTCTGCATTTGATACAGCACTTCATCCTGTTTTGTGCTGTCTCAAAGCGCTTCACAGGACTTTACTGAGTGCAGTGACTGTATTTGTAGGCAGGTTTACTACATGGGTGCATGTATATTTATGTATGGTATGTATATTTCTTTATGTATACATAGAAACAAAATGTAGCATTTCAATCCATAACTATTTGTGCACTGCTGGAAGCAATTGGCTGCCACATTTCTCTCGCAAAATATACAGTCAATTCAGGTTACAATATTTCCTGTGAAGCGCTTTGAGATGTCCCAACAAAGTGATAAGGGGCTATATCAAATGTAAGGATTATTATTTTTATGATATTGTTCCCCGTGTGTTCAGCACATAATGAGTAGTGGCACTCGCTTGCAGAGTAAATAAAACAGGGATAGGTATTGATGGCAATGTATTTGCAAATGGATCATGAATGAGTGTTTAACAGCATTGCAATTACAACGCAGTAACGATGCATTAAAGTGCAGTTAACATGATATATTGTGGGGAGACGGGCTTCTCACTGAGGATACCACTGGAAGCTTCAATGTAAAATACCCAACTGGGACCCATCATAACTCAGTGACAATACAAGGCAAAAACATCACACAAATCCACCCTCTGTAACTACTAGATGGAGTCCCGTAGTGCAGTGGTTAGCGGGCTCGCCTTGCAAACGAGAGGGCCCGAGTTCGATTCCCGAACAGGGTGAAACCATAGGCAAGTATCCTTACTCCACACACACACGCCTCCGTTTACCTAGCGGTAAGTGGGAACCCGGTTGTTAGTCAATTGACGGATCGCTGTCACGGGGGTAATAATTCGGCCTCCCCACCCCCAAAAAAAAAAAAAATTGCTGTGCGCAATCGGCTGCCGTGTTTCACCCAGAAAATATAGTCAATTCACTTGACAATATATTCTGTGACGTGCTTTGAGATGTCGCGATGACATGATACGGCGCTATATCCAATGCAAGAGCTCTTATTCTGATTACTGCAATATTATTTTCCTCTCATTTTTATCCCTCGCTCCTCAAGCCTCCGGTTTCCACCCTCGAAGCCCAGCAATGGGTCTCCTGAGCAGGTGACTGGGGGCACGACCCATTGCCAACCCTTCTCTGGGGCACTCACTGCCCAGGTCCTGTGAGCGACATGGCCCTGTCTCTGAGCCTTTGGGGACTCGATCCCATCTGTGACATGCTTTTTCTAGGTCAGTCCCAGCGCAGAGTTTTGCATTGTGCACGAGTTGGCATTGTGCAGTCAAATGACCCTTCGCTAACCAGCCCTAACTTATCCATTCATTCCTCGCAGTTTCATCTCTCCAACCCCCTGCTCTGCCTCTAGGGACTGGGCAGCCTCCCTTATTATAATAAAAATTGCTTGCGTTTGACGTGAGGCTTGTTACGTCGGAAGGACATCACAAAACTCTTCACCAGATTTACTGTACCGTGCAATGGAGTGGATGTGTGTGTATTTGTAGGCAGTTGCGCACAGCAGTGTTCCACAAACACCCGTGGAGTGTGTGATGGATTTTATTTGGGGGATTGTTGGCTGGGGCAAAGAGAGAGAGAATAGCACCATGGGATCTTTAACATCTACCTGAGCAGCAGACAGGAGCAAGGTTTAATGTCTCACCTGGAGGATGGCGTGCGATTTGCCTTATATCGTCTGACTAACACCTGGATACATCACTGCAAAATTCCGCCGAGTCTCAGGCATGCTTCCCCACATGGAGGGCGCTATATAAGTGCGTGTTGTTGTTGTTGTTGCTATTGTTGTGTTCTCTTAAGACTTAAAAGACTTGCGAAAAATCCTTCAATTTGTAAACTGTGTTTCAAATTGAAACTATATGTAATCCTAAATTCTCTGAGATGACAGTGTGCTACAAGGTAAGATTAAATGCAATTTCTGAGCCGTGGGGAGACGGGTCAGGCTGATCAGTACAGCGTGACATCTGGCCACAGCGGGACCTCTGAAGGGCTGAGCTGAGCTGAGGGCAGCTCTATGTGACTTGCTTATTGCTGGCTTCGGCTCTCAGATCCGTCCAGTTAACTGAAGCACAGTGTAGGCAGGCAGGCAATGCAGCCGTTGTGTAATGCAGACACACGCTGAGGCAAACATGCAAACCATTACCCAAATGATCTGCGTATCTACGTGGGGGGGGGGGGGGGGGGCGGGGGGGAGGGCAGAGTGCAGAATTTCACTGCATTGGATACAGAACCTGTAGCTCAGGAGTCCTGTAGCTCAGTGATTAGAGCACTCGCCTGACAAGCCAGAGATCTGGGTTTGATTCCCGGCATGGGGAAAAACTCGGCCAACTTTCCTTATTCCACACGTCTGATAATAAACCCTCAAGAAAAAACAAACTGTCATAATTTGGTCACTGAATTCACGGCTGTTTGTGGGACACTGCTGTGCGCAATTTGCAGTCAAATTACACACAGCGCTTTGAAACGTCTAGAAGATGTGAAAGCGCTACATCCAATGCAAGGATTATCATTCTTATTATTATAGCCTTGGTGGGTTCAAAATGGCTGCCAGGCTGTGGGGCCATTGTGAGCTCAGCAAACACACACAGTCGCTACACTAGACAAGCAGTCGCCTGCAAAGTGCATTGACGTGTTTAACCTCAACAGGTGCCGGTCGTATCAAACGCAGGAACTCCGATTGTTAAACTGGAGTCTATATTTTGTCGCTCAGCCCTGGACAAACGCACAGGTGCAGAGACGCAAAGCTTTGTGGGTTGGAGGTCACATTCGTTTGCACACGAGAGGATTTAAACCAGGTCAAAAATAGCTGTCGGCCATGCACTGCCGGATGAGATGTTCTGCCTTAAAAGGGCTTCACTTTTGAAGCCTCATTGCCCCTCTCTCCGTTCTCCCGAATGTGGAAGTCTCAGAGACAGGCTGATTCAGACTTGAGGGGCGATGGAGGCAGGCGGTTGGGGGAGGGGGTCACAGGATGAAAAATAATCTGTAACAGCCTGGCACCCAGTAAGGCTGAAAAAAACTAGTAGGTGTCTGAGGAGAAGCATCTCCTTGTGTTGCCATTAACCCAGAGGGCTCCCTGTAGTATTTTTCCGCACCACTTCACGCCGTTTGCCAGGGTTAGCACATTCTTTAGCCCTAAAAATAGCCGTCCATCCATTTACTGTGACACCACACGTCACAGCGCAGCTATCTGTGTGTGTGTGTGTGTGTGTGTGTGCGTGCGTGCGCACATGTGTGCGTTGACACAAGCACATTAGATCATTACTATGTATGTCCATGACAAAGAGAAAGAAAGAAAGCGAGAGAAAGAGAGAAAAAAAGACAGAGGAATGAACAGACGCAGATAGCGTTGTCGCAGAGCTGTGGCTGCAGAGGAGCGAGTCACCCTAACACTTGCATTCGCGCCTTATCACGTCGTCGAGTCGTCTCAAAAGCACTTCACCGGACACGCTGTAAAGTGTAGTGACTGAACATTGTGTGGGTGCAGCACAACTGTGCACGGCAGTGTCTCGTAAACCGCAGTGGATTGAGTGGCCGGTTTTTCGGAAGGGATCGATGGATTACTGTCTCAAATCATTTCAAAGCGCTTGCCAGGATTTAACGGAAAGTGTAGTTAGTGACTGTGAGCTTTGCGAGCAAATGCAGCAGCCAATTTGCACGTAGCGATGTCCCCGCAGACATTCGTGGACTGAGCGAAGGATTTATCCGGGGGGATTGTCAGCCAGGACGCCGGGAGGGAGAGAGAGAGAGACTTAGAGAGAGATAGAAACTGCCTTCTCAATTAATTCCGAAATGAAAGCATTAGAAGGCGGGCAGGCGGATCAATAAAAACGGATAATGCCTCATTTTATATATGTGTATATAAAATAACTGAAATTAAATCACCAGTTTAGGCATGGCCCCTCCCTCCCTCCCCCCTCCCTCCCTCCCCCCTCCCTCCCTCCCCCTTGCCATCACGCCAGATGTTCCCTGGAGATAATCAGAGCGGAATCCGGGTCTGCGAGAATGCTGCGGGAAACACAGCACTGACTCAAAAACAACCGCCAACATCGCAGCTTAGTCCCTTCAGCTCCTCAACCCATCAGCCATGTGCGAAGAGACTAGCTGATGGCATTAACCCATATTGCAGCATTGATTTCAATCTTCCCTCCTCTCCCTTTCTCTGTCTCTCTCTCTCCCTTTCTCTGTCTCTCTCTCCCTTTCTCTGTCTCTCTCTCCCTTTCTCTGTCTCTCTCTCGCAGGTTATTAGTTGTATTAATAAATGATTATTATTACAAATGCTGACAGTTGTTGTTGTTGTTGGCCAGTGCCTCGGGATGTGCTCTCGATGTGAAAGGGGCTACTATTGGCATTTATTGCTGTTGTGCAGAAGGATGCTGAAACGACTGCGATCTGAGGGATTGGCTGCACTTATCTAGCGCCTTTCACACAGTTGAGTGTTTCAAAGTCAGGGCATAACATAGCCATAACAAATACCATAAGAAAGCATAACAAAGTCATAATAATAATCCTTGTATTTGATGTAGCGCTTTATCAGGTCCCTGGGACATCTCAAAGTGCTTCAAAGAATATACCATGAAATGGATTGACTTATGGGCGAAATGCAGCAGCCATTTGCTCACAGCAGTATCCCACAAACAGTCATGGGGGAGTCTGACCGAGGAGGGGGATAACTGAAGACAGTAAACAAAGAAAATGTTTCTTTGAGAAGAGTTTTGTTTTGAATGTAGAGCGAGAGAGAGAGGGAGCCAGGCGAGGGAATCGGTGGACAGAGTGAGGGACCGGGGTGGAGGATTTGGCCTATCGTTTCCACAACAACAAAATGACACTTCTATAGCACCTTTTGCGTCAAGAGGACGTCCCAAGACTCAAAGCCAGGGTCTCGCATTCTGTCTAACGAACCCAAACCCAATGCTGCTGGCTCTCAACTGCCAAAGAGCATTCCAAGAAGCCTACAAGACCTGCTGACTGGCTCGGGCTAACAGCCTCTGTCTCCAAAGTAGCACCAGTCCTCCCTGTGAGAGACGCGACAGGCTGATTTGTGTTGTACAAGACCCAGACGAACCACGGCAGTTAATAATATTTCAGTCCGATTCCCTTATAGTATGTTCGGTGTGGAATGTGACATGCAATACTGATTGGCATCCGCACCACACTGCTCCTATTATGAAGTGCTCAACCAGGCAGCTGGAGCTGTATAATAGTCTTACAGCAGCTCATTGCCAGGTGATTTAGAAGGCTTCAGAAACTATTTAAAGGGCTTTTGCAATAAGTGCAGGCTGTGGGCTCAATAGAAGCCCAACCACTGGCCTGTAAACTCGAGATTGAGTTCAAGAAAATGACATTTCTGTGTACATGACTGAAAGCTGAAAGGTCAGCAGTGTAGATTCCTTCTCTCCTCGCGTTTCAAGCCTTGTTTAAAAACCTCTCTCGCTGACCGTGCTATTGATCAACGTTCCCGCTCCCCCAGCCTGCTCGGTGCTGTGCAAACCTGCTCCGAGATCCTCATCCAAAGTGAAAGGTGCTACACATCCTTCAGATGAGATATACAACAAAACTCCCAGCTGCCTGATCACATGGACATCAAAGATCCCATGGGATTTTATTTTAGTCGGCTGCGTGTCTGACATATGTGGAAACCCATCACCCTGCTTAAGAGCAACCAAACTGGGTCAAGAGGTTGTGGGACCAAACCCATGTCAGGACTAGGCTGACCGACGCTCCCAAACATGTGGAGCCCCTGTAGCTCAGTGGTTAGAGCAATTGCCTTACAAGCATGAGACCTGTGTTCGAATCCAGACAGGTCAGGGCAAAACCTTGGGCAAGTTTCCTTACTCCACACACACGCCTAATACTAAGCCGTCCAAAAAAAACACAATGAGAAAATCGGCCATTTTGATCCAAAAACTGTGGGGGGACGCTGCTGTGCGCAATTGGCTGCCGCGTTTCACCCACAAATATACAGTCAGTTCGCTTTACAGTACATTCTGTGAAGTGCTTTGAGATGACGTGAAAAGCACTATATCAAATGCAAGGATGATTATTATTATTATTATTATACAGAACCTGGGGGTGAAGGAGAAGAGAGTTTCTCACTGTCTCACCTCCCAGATAAAACTGGTCACCAACCCCTTGTGGCACTTTGCTGTGAGCAAAATGACTGTTGTGCTTGCCCACAAAAAATAGTCACGACGCTTGACTAGTTTGAAGTGAAGCACTTTGACCAATTAACGTCCTGGATGCGATAAAGTGCAAGTTCTTCATGCAAACTCTACGTTCCATTCAGCCGTAAAAAAAAATACACTGGGATATGCATCATGTTGGACAAGATAATAATAATCTACCTTGCATTTGATATAAATAACAATAATAATTCTTGCTTTTGATATAGCGCCTTATCAAGTCTTCAAGACATCTCAAAGCACTTCACAGGATATATTGTAAAGTGTAGTGACTGCGTATTTTCTGGGCAAAACGAGGCAGCCAATTCCGCACAGCAGAGTGTCCAACAGTCGTGCATCGAGTGACCATATATTTTGTGGGTGCATCAGGTACAATGCAGAACCCAACATTGGAAGAGCTATGTAATAAGGCTCCCTTCATTCCCTTCGTATCGGTTCCTCTTGCCTGTGTGTTTTGCTTTGCAACGTACACTGAGCCAATGTGACGTGACCAACATTCGCCTAGCCCACCAGGCATTTACCCTGTCTGAGGATAAGAAGTGGTGACACCTCCCTCCCCACTGTACGGCTGAGTTCCTCGCTGGATAAAGATTTCTGCCGACATGAGTTCCTAACCACAGCTTCACGCCGATTCATGCGGGCGAAATAAGTGCGAACATTTTGTAACGGTAGCAGAGGGATTCCAATGCTGTCTGCAGCTATTTGCTTTTGGCCATAGAAACCAACCATTCTTCCCTCTCCCATTCGCATCAATCCTCAGCTCTGACACCAGCACCTTAACCCTCACCCATCGAACCTCAAATCTCGCCCCACCAACCTCAAGCCTCAAACTCGCCCCTCTAACCTCAAGCCTCAAACCCCTCCAACCTCACACTTCCGTCGCTCAGATGAGACGTTAAACCCGAGATCCCACCTCTTATTCCGGCGAAGCCTAGCGATGCCGTGAGCTTATTGAAAAAGAGAAGCGCATTTCTCCTCGTGTCCTGGTCAGCAGTCCCCCAGGCAAACTGGTTATTAGCTGCAGGGAAGCCTGAATACTTGTAGGACATGGCTATGAGGAAACAGCATCTGTTTTTACCTACAGTGTCACACTCACTGCTCGCGACAATTCCCCGTGAAACGCTTTGAAATGGTTCTGCGTTAAAAGGTGCTGTTACGCGATGCGAGGGTTATTTTAGTAAGTTGCGCGGGGGCGGCAGGTAGAAATGAGCTACGTAGACAGTCAGCCGACTGCAAAATCTATGCAAAAAAACCCTACGTTTTCACTTGCAATAGTTTAAACCCGGTGTTTAATCAGTAATGTGCAGTGAAACCTCACAAGGGTTTTGTTTTTGCTTCACACCAGAAGGGACGGTGTGAGAAGGGACGGTGTGAGGAAGGGAAGGGAGTTCACACTGTGTGGCGGCTTAAGAACATGAGAATTTACCAGCAGAGAAGATATAATAATAGCAATAATAATCCTTGCATTTGATATAGAGCTTTTCACATCTTATCGACGTCTCAAAGCGCTTCACAGAATACACTGTAAAGTGAATTGACTGTATATTTGTGGGCGAAACGGGGAAGCCAATTGCGCACAGCAGTGTCCCCGCAAACAGTCATGGATTGAAATTATTAATTTTATTATTGTGCTTTTTTTTGGAGGGATTATTATTAGGCGTGTGTGACGAGTAAGAAAACTTACCCAAGGTTTCGCCCTGACCTGCCTGGATTCGAACACAGGTCTCACACTTGTAAGGCAAGTGCTCTAACCACTGAGCTACAGGAGCTCCACATCAAGGTCCATCGAGTTCGCCTTCCACCACCATGGCGGTCGCATGGCATGCCATGTCGCAAACCGTATTATTTCCGAACACAAATCTATCTGATTTGTCCTTGAAAGAATCGACGATTTCTGCTTCCACAGTCTGTTTCTCTAGGAAGCTTGTTCCATACATTTATTTATTTGGCTTTCAACCACATGTCGTCCTGTCACGCTCGTGGGAGCGAGCAAATGGCGGGCTCAGTGAATTTTTCCAGCGAGAGGCTTAGCCATGCAGACTGAGAGACTGTGGACAGTCTCTGGCTCATTCTAGCCTGGCCTGCGCTGAGCGAGCGCCAACAGAGGAAAGAATCTGCGTTTTTAGTCACGTCTTCCCACGTCAGAAGTCGCACCAGGCGTTTTATACAGTGATCGTCAAGTTATTGACTGTTTGTGGGCAAGCCAGGCAGTCATTCCATTGCGCACAAAGCAAAACTGCCCCACAAACAGCAATGGACGGATGTCACCTCTGGCAATGCAACACCCCCCACCCCCCACCCACCACCCCCACCAGCAATGAACTGGAAGTGTCAACTTAGATACCATGTGCCGATGTAGGGTTTTGAACCCACGAACTCCTGACTGACTCAGAGACGGGAGAGCTCCGACTGTGTCAGGATGACACCCAGGACAGTATCCTGGAGTCCTTCCTTTATCTCAGTGGTTAGAGCACTCACCTTACAAACGTGAGACCTGTGTTCAAATCCAGGCAGGTCAGGGCGAAACCTTGGGAAAGTTTCCTTACTCCACACACACACAAGCCTAATAATGATCCCTCAAAAAAAAACCACAATAAACAAAATTGGTCATTTCGATCCAATCCAATAGTTGTGGGCGAAACGGGGCAGCCAATTGCGCACAGCGGTGTCCCCGCAAACAGTCGTGGATTGAAAAGATTCATTTTATTATTGTGCTTTTCTTTCGGAGGGTTTATTATTAGGCGTGTGCGCGTAGTAAGGAAACTTGCCCAAGGTTTCGTTTGTGGGGACGGCTGCTGCGCGCAATTGGCTTCAGCGTTTCCCCCCGCAAATATATAGTCGATTCGCTTTACAGTATCTTCTGTGAAGCGCTTTGAGATGTCTAGAAGACGTGAAAAGCACTCTATGTACATCAAATGCCAGGATTATTATTATTGACTTATTTATTATCCCTCACACAGGGCCGCCGAAACCCATTGACTCCAGAGTGAGCTCTGAAACCGTTCCGTGTTTGCAAATGGCTGCTGAGCTGCTCACCAGACACTCGCTGGACTGCGGAGTTAATTACCTGCGGGGGTGCCCCGAGATGTTTCGATCCATTACGGAGCTGTAAAATCGCAGCTCTTTCTTCCGTGCTGTGACAGGGTTTGAAATGACAGCGCACCTTTTCAGCTGCAGGAGCCATTAGTATTTCGGGTACATTTTTTTGCACACAGCGTCGCCAGAGGCATGCAATAAATCCTGCGCCGGGGATGATGGAATGGCTCGAGCAAACAGAATAACATTATTCCTTTGGTGCAATGACGCTGGAGGAATGGGTTTTTTTTTCAAAAAGGTTTCTCCTGCTTTGCCCTTCGGTTGAGGTTTTGTTCTTCACACCAACTCTCTTTCTCTCTCTCTATCTGTAGCCTCAGTTTCTCTTTCTCCCCCTCTCTCTTTCTCTCCTCGGTTTCTCTCTCTCTTCAGTTTTTCTCACTCTCTCTCTCTCTCCTCAGGTTCTCTATTTCTCTGTCTGTCTCTTCAGTTTCTCTGTCTCTCTCTCTCTCTCTCTCTCTCCTCAGTTTCTTCCCCTATCCCCGTCTATGTGGAGTCCTGTAGCTCAGTGGTTAGAGCACTCGCCTTAAAGCGTGAGACCTGTGATCGATTCCAGGCAGGGCGAAAACTTGAGCAAGTTTCCTTACTACACATGCCTGATAATAATCCCTCAAAAAAAAGTCAAGAATAATAAAATTGGTCATTTCAATCCACGATTGTTTGTGGGACATTGCTGTGTGCAATTGTCTGCTCCGTTTCGCCCACACATATACAGTCAATTCACTTTACAGTATATTCTGTGAAGCGCTTTGAGATGTCGATAAGATGTGAACAGAGCTTTATCCAATCCAAGGATTATTATTATTATTATCATTATACTCAAATCCTGTTGGTCTCATATCTCCGATTTATGTAAATGTAAGCTATTGTCTCACTATCTTCTAAAACAACAACAACTTGTATTTATACAGTGACCTTCAAACACTCACCCAAACCAATCCACTGGACGTCTAAACACAGTTGAACACTTGTACTGAATAGAATTAAGTATGGTACTTCTAGATTCAATTGCCATCATCACTCTTCCACGTTATTGTCAGCGCATTGTAGAAAACAAAATGGGGGTAACAGGACTTTGTGGACAACTCTATTGTGGTGACGCACGCAAGAGAGGCAGGGGGAGGTGGAGGAGGAGGTGAGAAAATTGGAAGAGAACTCAAATAAAAAATGTTTTCGACAAATTTTAATCATCTAGTAAGCTAGTAATGACTCCCACTCACACCAAAGTGTCCGGGCAAAACTTTGGGCAAGTTTCCTTACTCCACACGCCTAATTATAATCCCTCCGAAAAACAACACAATAATAAAATTGGTCATGTCAATCCACGACTGTTTGTGGGGACGCTGCTGTGCGCAATTGGCTACCGCGTTTCGCCCACAAATATACAGTCAATTCACCTTACGCTACATTCTGTGTAGAGCTATGAGACGTCTAGAAGATGTGAAAAATGCTATATCGAAAGCAAGGATTATTATTAGTTGTATAAAGTATGTCAGTCTTGCCTCAGAGGCAGAGATTATGGGTTCAAATCCCACCTCAGGAGTTTGACTTTGCCTGGGTGGAATTTCAGGCCACTGGATCCATCACTGTGACATGATAAAGCGTTATATCAAGTGCAACGATTATTATTATTAATAATAATGAAGAGTGTGTCCAAAATTGCCCCTACCTCCTTGCCCAGGTCTTCTCGAATCACCTGCTCAATCTCCCACAGGTTGCTCTGCGGTGCTTGGCTGTGCAGGACCTTGAGGATGCTGGTGTACTCCTGGGGCAAAAGGTAGTCCAAGGCGCCAAGATGTTGACCCACTTTGATGAAGGTGCCTCTGTTGGCGCAGCACAAGTCCAGAAGCAGATTGGCAGAGCGGAGGTGTACCTTGGCAGAGAGGGAGAGGAAGGTTCAACGATTGGGAATCCTGATACATACATTGCAAAATTGTATTTCACTACACGTTTGGCACTAGACAGTCAGGGATTTGGACCCGAGTGGGGTGAGGTGGGGTGGGGGGGTTTGGGATCGGGAAAGGTGGAGAGCAGGGTAGGAGGGTGGCCGAAGGCATTGTCGTCGAGGAGGTTATTGAGATGGGTCTTAAAGAAGGAAGGCGCGAGGCAGAAGGACTGTGGGATGCAATTCAAGAGAGTGAGGGAAGAGAGGCTGAAGGCCTGCTTGCCAATGATGGGGGGCGGGGGGGGGGGAGGGGAACGTGAAGCAGGCCGGAGCCCACTGAGTGGAGAGAGCAGATAAGTTGGTTAGGAAGTCACAGAAGAAGGCTATGAGGGTTATCCTGTGGAGTGAAACCAGTGGGAATCCTGTTAAGCAAAGCCGCTCTGTATTCTCCTCCAGCCTCGCCCTGGTCTATCCTATCTCTTCCCATTCCTCACCCTTGTAAGACATACATGCCCATTTCCACCCCCAATCCACAGGCTCTCATGAGTAGGCAATGTACCTCTGTTTGGTAAGGACCAGCTTTCTAAATTTCTAACTCACTCCCTCGGTCCACAATGAGTGGCTGACATCCCCTCTGTCCCACCATCTGTGGACCCTCTTCCAAACTCCTCCCCATTCCCTGACAACAAACATCGCCCACAAAATACACAGTCAATACACGTGAAAGGCGTACACACACAGTCACTGCACCTCACGTTGAATTCCACTGATATCATCCGGTTATTCCAGTGCAGTGAGCAAGTTTGACCCAATGCTCACAGCAGGTTAACTGCCTGATCACAGCACGGTGAAGTAAGGTGAGGTGTCAGCCTGCCTTTACAGCGCTGCAGAGCAGAGGCACATTAATTGGCCGCACTGCCTGCCCACGGCCACACGACAGATACTTCATGTGATCTTTATACCGCCCTCCCCAGCCCCCCACACCACCGGAATATTTATCTAAAATATAAAATAATAATTCAATATGTAATAATCCTTACATTTGATATAGTGTCTTATCACGTCTCCTGCTTAGCCAGGTAAACAGAGGCCTGGGGAATATTAAGCGAGGCAAAGATCCTGAACGGTGAACAGAGAACAGAGCGCTCACTGCGGTATCCTTTTCCTTCTCCATCTCTTAATCTGCACAGTCCCTCGCTTCCCTCTCACTCGAGTTCATCCTGTTAAAAACCCACATTGATTCTTTCACTTGGTCTCGCTCGATAGACTAGCACATCCATGCTGATAACGTTCAAATAGCCCAATTTTCTCTGTCTTTTCCCAAACTACTGCGGATCAATGTTCCGCACTCAACAGTGTAACCGGGCAAGTAATGCAGGAGAATGGGAGTCTCGCAGACAGAATAATAATAATGCCAACAACAACTTGCATTGGCATAGCGGCCTTCCTGCTGATCAGCATCTCTGAGTATTTAAATATATAATACAGTACCGTATATCTCCGCGTATAAGGCGCACTTTTTTTCAGGTCGGAAGATCTCGAAAGTAGGGGGTGCGCCCTATACGCAGGTACAAGCAATTTTGAGCCTCGGAAATACAGTAAACAGGAGGGGCGGCCAGCACACTGTCAGCCGGGGTTTGGTCAGTGTCCGGCGGGGGTTGGGAGGAGCGGGTGACGGGGCTTCGGCCTCGGCCGCCCGGACAGCGGCAGCAGCAGCGGACTTCAGTGCTGTGCTTACCCAGTCTGCCTGCCTCACTCCCTGCCGCTCTCTCTCCCTCCCTCCCTGCCTGCGTGCCGGCCTGCCTCTCTCCCTCTCTCTCTCCCGGGCTGCCGGCCTGCCTCTCTCTCTCCCAGGCTGCCGCTCTCCCTCTCTCTCTCCCGGGCTGCCGGCCTGCCTCTCTCCCTCTCTCTCTCTCTCCCTCCCTGGCTGCCTGCCTCTCTCTCTCTCCCTACCTACCTGTCTCTCCTGTCTCTCCTCCCTTCTGCCGGCAATATCATTGAAAATGCTTCCGTTTGTTTTCACCAAGAAAAGGTAAAAAACGGGGGGTGCGCCTTATACGCGGGTGCGCCTTATACGCGGAGATATACGGTATATATACTGTATAATAATCTTCGTATTTGATGTAGCGCTAAAATAGCCCAATGTCGCAACGTGCTTCACAGGGAACTCTGTCAAGTTAGGTGACCTGTGCATTTGTATTCACCCACAAAATGTACAGCCACTCCACTTTACAATAGTAACAGTAATCGTTGCCTTTCATATAGCACCTTTTCACGTCTTTGCGACGTCTCAAAAGTGTCTTTCAGAAGATACGGTTAAGTGGATTGACGGTATATTTTGTGGGTCAAGCAATATAACTGCTGTGCGCAATTGGTTGCCGCGTTTCACCCACAAATATACAGTCAATTGACTTTACAGTACATTCTGTGAAGCGCTTTGAGACGTTGATAAGATGTGAAAAGCGCTATATCAAATGGAAGGATTATTATTATATATTATTCTGTCAAGCACTTTAAGACGCCTCAACGACTTGATAAGGCGCAATATCAATTGCAAAGGATTATTATTATTATTATTGTTATTGGTGTAAAAGCAGCAGCTGATCTGCACACCACAAGGTCCCAGAGCCAACACGTGGTGAATGAACCCTTTTGTCCTGTTGAAAGATTCCACGATAATATTAGAGAAGAGATGCGAGGTTGCTCTCCGTGACCTGGCCAACAATCACCCAGATAAAGTGGCTACAAAAACAGAGAGAGCTGAGAAAACTCAGCAGGTCAGGCAGCATCTATGGAGAAAGGAAAGTGAGTCAACGTTTTGTCTGACGAAGGATCGTTGACCCGAAATGTTGACTCACTTTCCTTTCTCCATAGATGCTGCCTGACCTGCTGAGTTTTCCCAGCTCTCTCTGTTTTTGTTTCAGATTTCCAGCATCTGCAGTATTTGTGGGGCCTTGCTGCGGGCAAATTTTCTGTTGAGTTTGCCTATAACTTCACAGTTACTACACTTGACAACGACTGTGTAGTGCGTTGAGATTTTCAAAGGTTCTAGGAGCTACAGTGAAATACAAGAATAGTGACAGAGGCAGCTCATTTCTACGGGAAGTTACCGACCTCAAACAACAACAACAAATCACATTTATAGAGCGCCTTTCACGGCGGGAGGACGTCCCAAGGCGCTCAAAGTGCCATGTTTATGAAAGCAGCAAAGATTTCTTTCAGGAAGAGAATACGGTAGCTGTTAACAGGCTGTCAGACGGAGAGCGGGGTTATCTGGGCTTAAAGGGAAACGTGGAATGAGAACCAGCCAGGAGTTCAGATGCCACAAGTAAATGTCACTGGATTCAAAGGATGTAACTTGATTGGCAACAGATCAAGAGGCAATAAGGACACACTGGGCTGGGATAAGCAACCAGTGAAGATGTAATCTAACCAGTCAGTCAGGCGGGAGGCAAGTGCAGCTGGGTGATAGAACGCAGTCTGAGAGCAATGTCCTTGCCTCTCTAGGGACCTAGCTTTGAATCACTCAATAGCTGAACTGAAGGTATCTCTTGCCAAAGGTCTCAGGTGACAAGAGCTCTGTTACAGTAGTAATGATAACAACAATCCTTGCATTTGATAGAGCGCCTACAACATCAAAACTTATCCAAGCGCTTCACGGGTGATTGCTATCAAGTGCAGTGACTGTGTACTTGTGGGCAATAGTGGCACCCAGCATGCTGTTTGTGGTAGGCTGCTGTGCGCAACTGGCAGCCGCGTTTTGCCCACAAAATATATTGTCAATTCACTTTACAGTATATTCTGTGAAGCTCTTTGAGATGTCTCGAAGACGTGATGAAGCACTATGCCAAATGCAAGGGTTATTATCATTAAGCAATCATGAGGAGGCGAACGAACCAAACTTCGCTTCCCGATTACCCCAGTCCTTGCCAGACTTCACTGGCTCCCTGTCTCGGAGTGGATCGATTTCAAGATCCTCACTCGTGTTCAAATCCCTCCAATCCTCCACACCCTCACCCACCTCTCTGACCTCCTCTCTCCTCACAACAGCACCCCTTGCCTTCGCTCTACTGAGTCTGGCCTCCTCCTTGTCCCCAAATCATCTGTTCCACCGTCGGCAGCCGTGCCTTGAGCCACCAAGCCCCGAGGCTCTGGAACTCCCTTCCTCACTTTCTTCCTCACTCCCTTCTCCTCGCCCCCTCCTTTCCTATTTTCAGGTCGCTCCTATGACTTTTCTTTTCAACTGCCCTTTCGGTTACCTTTTTTCCCCCTTCCCCTGGCTCAGCCCCAGGAAGCGTTCTGAGACGCTGTCTGGCGTGGAGGGCACTATATAAATCCAAGTTGTTGTTGTTGTGGTTGTTGGACAACTTATTTGTTGGTTGCCGACCAAAACACTGGAAGAAACTCCCTTCTCTTTTCCAATAGTGTCAGGGGATGACTACACCGAGGTGACAATCTAACTGCCATTTCACAGCGATTAGACCACATTCGAGAATTTTGTTTCCCCTCAAGGGCACGATATCTTAACACCGATTTATTTCAGCTTACTTAAGAGAGAGAAAAAAAAAAACCTGTGTGCTAACAATGAATTTACCAAACGGCAACTCAAGATCGGGCTCGAATGATGCAGGGTAGCGTATCAGAAAGCCCATGTCAGATGTACAGTTCCTATGTCTAATTCGATAAGATGTCTTATGGCAGCAACAAGCATACGATTTTCTGTCATTGAGATTTGGAGTAAAAATAACTTTTGTTTCTCTATATTTTCTATATATTCCAGCAGCAACAACATCAGCCACTGCCATCGACTTGTCGGGTTTAACTGGAGCTCCGTTGAACGGAGTGAATATCTGAGGTCATGGAGTAAGCATTGTGATTGACGCAGGACTGATGTTGCTGAGTGGCTGGTCAGCCAGAGGGCAGTTAATGTCCAACCCTTTCTAATAATAATCCTTGCGTTTGATATAGTGCCGTATCACGTCTGTTAGACATCTCAAAGCGCTTCACAGAATATCTTGTAAACTGGATTGACTGTGTGTTTTGTGGGCGAAACGCAGCAGCCAATTGTAGTGTGAGCGAAACAGCTGCATGTTGAGGGACCGAATTCTTATTTTTTAAGAGATTATTACCCCACAGCAATCCGCCAATCGACCAGAAACTGAGTTACCATTTACTACTAGGTAAGCAGAGGCGGGTGGAGCCACAAAACTTACTTAAGTTATTTACGCTCAGCGCTTTGGGACGTCCTCCCAACCTGAAAGGCGCTGTATAAGTGCGATTTTGTCGTTTGTTGTTGTTAAGGTTGCACCCCGCCCGGGTCCTCTCACTTGCGAGGGCAACACGCCAGCCACTGTGCTTCAGGATTTCACAACTGTTTGCTGAGGGAGATAGCGGGGTTGGATAGCATGCAAAGTGTCAAGAGTGACCTGGATGAACATTTGGTGGAGAGAAATGGACTTGGGAGGGGTATCCAACCAGTCAAACACAGCAAAGTCTGGCATGAGAGACACGTCAGTGTTTAAATTGTGTTAAACACTGGTGTTAAACACGGCTGCTTTCTCTTGTTTTTGTTCAGCGTGTGCGAGACTCGCTGCGATCGACCGATTGGAGACAGGAGATCAGCCATGATCTGACAGAATGGCGGTGCAGACTCAAGGGGCTGAATGGCCTAATCCTATACCTACTTTCCTCTGAGCGTCTCAGAGCGTTTAAGACACCTCTTGTTTAACGGCTATGTTCTGCCGTGGAGTTTAGCAGCCTGAGTTGCCTCATTTACAAGCTATGTTGTTCACTTAGCCCAAGATCTCCTACTTTCAGTGTAACATATGGTTCTTTAATAGGTTTAAAAACAGCACTCGAGTCCTTACGTCAGTCAGCGGGAAGGTGCAATGACTTCATTAGAAGAGACTGTTAACTGCAAAGTATATATATTTTTAAAATTGCATTTCTCCTTCCTCCGTCTCCTTCCAGCCCAGCTCCAAAGTGCTCATGAGATAAAATATTAACAGTAACAATTGGCCTTTGCATTTCTAAAGACCATCAGTCACAATCTTCAACACTGGGTGGAGAGTTTGACGAATCAATTGGTTTAACCCTCGAGAGCTTGACTCTCCATTCTGCCATTCTAACGCCAGTGCCGTGGATTGGCATTTTGTTAGTCGATTGGTGGATCGCTTTTACCGGGGTTACTAATCTCTCCTCCCCAGTCCCCACTCTGCTGAGCCAGCCACCCCACCCAACCGCCCCACCAAAAAACAATGTGGTCATTCAATCCACGACTGTTTGTGGGGACATTGCTGTGAGCAATTGGCTGCCGCTCTTCTCCCTGTCAATTCGCTTTACAATATATTCTGTGAAGCACTTTGAGCTGTCTCAACAACATGATAAGGCACTATAACAAATGCAAGGATTATTATTATTCACTCTCAAACTAAAGACCCACTCCCCCCAACCCCCACACGCCCCACACTGCCAGAGCATGACCCCGATCCACGTGAATACGCAGTCGTGGGAAGAAGCAAAAAATGACTGCGTTAGCGGAAAGAAAACATCACGCGATCAACAATAATAATCCTTGCATATGATGCAGAGCCTCGTCGCGTCGCCGAGACGTCTCAAAGCGCTTCACCAGGATGCACTGCAAAGCGAATTGACTGTGTAATTGGCGGGTGAAACACAGCAGCTAATTGCGCACAGCAGTGCCCCACAAACAGTCGTGGATCGCGTGACTCAATCATCATTAACTTTCGAGGGATTATTACTGCCGGAAAATAAATGCGGGATGCGTCTCGTGACTGCTGGAAACTGCAGCGTTATTTTAGACAGAGCGAGAGAGAGAGAGAGAGAGGGAGGGAGGGAGAGAGAGAGGCAGCTAGGTTAGAATTCATTATCAACTGAGAATGCTACCAAGAGTGGGCACTGGAATGAGGTGTTTGAGGGGTGGGGATGGGGAATAAATGAGATAACAGGCCTGAGAACGATTCAATCGGCCAGAATGATTAATCACAGTCACTCCTCCCTCCGTCTCTTTCTGTCACGCACCGACTGAAGAGGTCAACCCGGGCCAGAATGTTTCCCTTCTGCCTTTTAATCATTTCCGAACTTTCAAAATGGTCGCAGAAGTCTTCAAGTCACCCGGAGTGGGGGAAGGTCAGGGAGGCAGATGGTGCTGGCATCACCGTTCCCATTCTATTACTCACCGGGAGCCTGAGCTTTGGCAGCTCTCCAGTTCTCCATCTCTCCATGTCTCTCTCCCTCCTTCCCTCTCTGCACAGCACCCACTTCCATCACATATTTATGAATCGGCACAGCAGGAAAACTAGGACGCAACACCTGGGTCTGTGGGGGATTGGGGATGCTGCTATTTTTAGTTTGGGTTGATTTTATAGACATTCAGAAATATATATATATATTTATTGATTTACTTTGTTATGCGTCATCCTGTTTTGGTTCACCTGAGTCATCAATTTAGGTATTGTAAGCCCTGCAAATTAGACATGTTTTCTCCTTCCAACCCTCCCTGCAAAGCAAAATACTACTACTGATAATAATAATTTGGTCGTCGAATCTACGACTGTTTGTGGGATGCTGCTGTGCGCAATTGGCTGCTGGGTTTCGCTCACAAAGTATGCGGTCAGTTTGCTTGACAGTGTATTCTGTGAAGCGCTTTGAGACGTCTCGGTGACATCATAAGGCGCGGTATCCAATGCAAGGACTGTAAGGATTATTATTATAAATCATAAAGGAATTTTATCATCTTCTGTGAGGGACAGGTGACCCCCAGCTCACACGAGCTGCCACCTTTGCCTCCAATGGCTACGCTCGCTCCATTTCTAATCATTGGAGCTCCTGTAGCCTCAGTGGTTAGAGCAGTGATACCTGTGTTTGAATTCAGGCAGATCAAGGCGAAACCTTGGGCACATTTCCTTACTTCACACGCCTAATAATAATCGGACCAAAAAAAAACCCCACAATAATAAAATTGGTCATTTCAAACCATGACTCTTTGTGGGATGCCGCAGTGCGCAATTGGCTGCCGCATTTCGCCCACAAATACACAATCAATTCGCTTTACAGTATATTCTGTAAAGCGCTTTGAGACGTCGATAAGATATGAAAAGCGCGATATCAAATGCAAATGCAAGGATTATCAATATAATGTGTTCAGCCCATTGCTACAGCATTGCTTTGACTGGAGAGAGCCCTCTGATGTAAGTGTAAGTTGCTCTCGTTGTTTAGGCGGGGGGAGGCAAGAGCCTCTATTCAATAAAGTGTCTCGAGGGATGGAACTGCATGGAAATAGAAACAACAGCCAGATCTCGTTGGGCAACACATCGCCCTACGTGAAAGGCTGGATGTAAACGCGACTTGTTGATGCACTGAATTCATCTTCACTAATAACTCCTATTGTCCTGAGACCACTCAGTCTCACACACATTTCACAGGGAGTTTGTTTCCACAGGCGGAACATTTCATGCCAAGGACACAAGAGAGCACAGGTGTTCGGGAAGGTGAAGGACAGTCTGAAAAATAATAATCCTCACAACTGCCTCGCATGTGGGAGGACCTGGGTTCGATTCCCGGGCAGGACAAAACATTAGGCAAGTTTCCTTACTCCACAAGCCTCTATTATCCACACGCCTCTATCAGTGGTAGGAAATTGGTCTTTAATAATACAGTAATAATCCTTGCAGTTGATGTAGCGCTTTGCACATCTTATCGACGTCTTAAAGCGCTTCACAGAATACACTGTAAAGTGAATTGGCTGTATATTTGTGGGCGAAAAGCGGCAGCCAATTGCGCACAGAAGCGCAATTGGCAGAAGCGCAGAAGGGCAATAATCCCTTCAATAAAAAAATGTAGTCCCTTAATCCACCGCTGTTTGTGGGACACACCTCGCCCACAAAGGGCAATTCAATTCACAGAAAATTCTGTGAAGCGCTTTCAGACATGATAAGGTGCTACATTAAACGCAGTAATAATTAAATTATTATTATCATCATCTGAAAACAACAACAGCTTGCGACGCACCACGCAGGGTAGTGTCTCAGAGCGCTTAACAGCGGCGAAGCCTGACTCGGGGGGGTGGTGGTGGGGGGGGGGGGGGGGGGCAGAAGAGAGAGCCAGGGAGCGGGGAGGTCGAAGAGGAAGATTTTCAGATGGGACTTGATAATGGAGAGACAGGGGGCAAGGCGGAGGGATTGAGGGAGAGTGCTCGAGGGAAAGCACAGACAGGTGAGCAAGGAGGTACATCTTCCTATAAGCAGCATATCGCTGCCTTCTAACCTAGAGAGTAGTCTTCAACAGCCATTTGTGGCGAGACACTTGTACGTCAAACAATTAACTCTCTGTGTAAAATCCCCCACCACAGTGAGAATCTCACATTCCACACCCCTATTTCTGACTTGGTGATCAGTAGAAACTAACTCTCTCTCGCTCTCCCCCTCTGTCTTCCTCTCGCTCTCTCCCTCTCTCTCTTCACTTCGCTGGGACATGAACCATATGCTTGGCACCTTCCTTACTTAATTAACACACATCTTAATGAGCGTGAGCTTCCCCCCGCCCCCCCCCTTCCCCCCCTACTCTCCCCACCCCCACCCCCGCGTACACCAGTATCCTTGAATGTAAATTGATTCCCACCGCAAACGGAATAACAAAGTGATAAGGTCGGGTTTAAAATAGCGGACGGTTGTGACTTGTTTGCCATGTGCGCTCACACCCACAACCCCCACCTGTGTCGGCACAGACACATTCACAGGAAGTCCATTAATCGCTCAATTGCCAAACTATCTCCTACATCTGCTCATTAATCAGCACACGGACACTTTTCAGGTCTCCAGTGGTCAGAGGTCCCACGAGCAACATGCTCGCCTGCTCTCTTTCTCTCTGTCATATCATCAGAATGAGTGCAACACAGAGGGAGGCCAAGGTGTCTGTGCTGGTGCTCGATCACCACCCCCTCAACACCCACCGCTGGAGCTCTCTACTCTAACCCCATTCCCTGCTCTCTCTTCCCATCGTGTCTGTGCGGGTGATCGCTCCCCGCACCACTGGAGCTCTCTACTCTAACCCCATTCCCTGCTCTCTCTCTCTCTCTCTCCCCCCCCCCCCCCCCACCCCCATCGTGTGTATGTGCGCGCTGGTGCTCAATCGCAGATCGCTCCTGAGTTTACCACGATTGTATGGAGATGAGAGAGAGAGCAAGGTACAAAGGGAACAGGGCAGAATTCTAAATAGACGTCAACGAGCACATCACAGGGGCTGCGCTGTGGAGTCGAGACGTGACTCCGCGTCCCCGGCCAACGGAACCGAAGACAGCGGCTCCGCAGGGCGGCCACTCAGACAGACAGGAGGTCACGATCTGCCAGTAAATTGCCTCTCTCCGACTGTTAAGTTGAGGAGGCGCTCACGTTTACCACAGCTGTTCAGAGTGGCTGCGTGACCGTGCTGCCTTGACCACGCCAACCCCCGCGGGGGCCTCGGTGTCTGGAGGCCACACGCTGACAAAGGTGACATGTGCGAGCGAAGGAGGGGAGGGGGGTGGACAGGGGGGCGCTTTTTGATTGAACACTGGCTGACACAATGCCCAGGTGAGCAGAGCCATTAAGCCATTAAGCAGCCGACACACTGCGACTTGCCGTCAGGCAAACCCAAACGCGACGCTTTGAGAGATCTCAATTGTCTGTTTCTCCGTAGCCTCCCAGGGGGAAACCGATCGCTCTCGTTCCTCCCGAAACAAAATGACAGCCATTAGGGAAGGCCGCCAGCCTGCTGCACCCCCCACCAGGGTCCCAAAATCACCGAGTCGATTCCGAAATGTGATTTTAATGGACTTGATGTCCTGTCTAGGCTGACCTCACTGTTCCAGGCTGGCACTCCACAGCTACAGCAACAAGCAATTATGTCTGTGCAGAGAGCGCCTTTTGCGACCGGAGGACATCCCAAGGCGCTGATAAGTATAACATCAACATCATAGAAGAAGTAAAAGTAATCATCTTTTTATTCACTTGAAAGGACTTCTCAAAGCACCTCACAGGATTTTACCTCAAAGTGTAGTGACTGTGATCTGTAGGCAGACCAGGCAGCCGGTTTGCACACAGCGATGTCCCACAAACAGATTGGAAGTGAATGACCACTTCCAATTGTTTTAATCTGGATGGGTTTTGTGCAAAGATCTGAATGGAACCTTGGTTTAATGTCTCGTTCCAAATTCCAATGACAGCATCTCTGACAATGCAGTGTTACAATAGCATAGATCCTTATCATGTCTTCTAGACATCTCAAAGCGTTTTACAAAATATACTGAATTGACTGTACATTTGTGGGTGAAACACGGCAGCCAATTGCGCACAGCAGCGTCCCACCAACAGTCGTGGATGTTGAGTGACCAATTTATTATTTTATTTCTATTCTTGAGGGATTATTATCAGGCGTGTGGAGTAAGGAAACTTGCCCAAGGTTTCTCCCTGCCTGGAATTGAACCCAGGTCTCTTCGCTTGCAAGCCAAGGGCTCTAATCACTGAGCTAAAGGACACCACACAGCGCCATGCAGTGCTATGTTCACCACGGACATCAGCCTGGCCAGTGCATTGTCATATGTTTTGCCATTCGAGTGGAATGGTATCAGCTGCCAAGTTGCTTAAATTACAACATTTTCTGCACTGAGATTGCACAGTTATCTAAATAACTATCTGGTGATTTACTTGTCTCAGACATCTCATGCGTATTTAAATACGGCAAGGCTTGAAGCTCAGAGACTCCAACTGAATAGATATTGGTTTCAGTTCACAATGCAACCGGCAGCTGCTGGTGAAAACAGATTATTTTCCACACAATACCTCCTGTTCCTACTGTTTCACGTTTCGCCCCCTATTTTTAATAGCACCCAGAACATCGCAACACGACTCAAAGAGCGTTACAGTAATCACCGTCACCTGCAGAGTTTTCTGGTCAAACAGCACGCGCGCCTCGCAAGTGACAGGACCCGGGATCGATTCCCAGAGAGTCGAACTTAGGCAACTTGCCTCGCTCTACGCGCAGTAGCGGTAAGTAGGAACCCAGTTGTTACTCGATTGGAGAATTGTTTCCCGGGGGTAACAATCTCTTTAAAAGAAATAAATCGGTCACTCAATCCACGACTGTTTAGGGGACATTTGTGCGCAATGGGTTTCCGCGTTTCGCCCGCAAAATACACAGTCATACACTTTACCCTATATTCTGTGAGCGCTTGGAGACACCTCATTGACGTGATAATTTGATAACTGTATCAAAAGCATGAACTAATTATTATTATTAATAATTACACAGCATCACCAAATCCTTAAAACTCTTGCTTGTCAGCCAGGACACTGGAAGACATTCCCTGCGTATTCCTGTAGCCTGAAGCCCTGTAGTATAGTAATCAGAGCACTCGCCTCGCAAGCAAGACGGACGCGGTTATGATTCCCAGTCACAGGGAAGTTTAATATCTCATCTGAATTTCTTTCTTTCGTTCAACAATACCACTTGCATTTGATATGGCGCTTTTCATATCGTTGAGACATCTCAAGGCATTTCACAGAATATATTGTAAAGTTAATTGACTGTATATTTTGTGGTCGAAATGCGGCAACCAATCGTGTACAGCAGTGTCCCACAAACAGGCGTGGATTGAGTCCCCAATTTTTTTTTGAAGGGGTGATTATCCCTGGATGTGGATTCACCAACCGCCAAACAACTGGGTTGCTACTAACTGCAAGGTAGACATAGGCTCGTGGAGCAAGGAAACTTGCCTGAGGTGTCGCCCTTCCCGGGAATTGAACTCAGAACCTCTCACACGCGAGGCAAGCCGGCTAACCACTATGTCACGATGGGATTTCGTTACATAAACTCATACAGATAGAGATTTTTGGCTGCTAAAGATGTGGCATTTGTAAAAAAAAAAATCACGGCAGATGGTTGAAAAGGTTTGACCTGAAAAAACGTGAAAGATTATTTATTCATGCCCGTTGAAGAACTGAATGAGCAAAACCTCAGGATTGTCACTGGAAGAGTTAAGGGAAGTACTGTAGTTAGAAGTAATATTTTTTCACAAGTGGCTTTCAGAGCTTGGCACATAACAGCGTTTGAAAAGAACATTTATTGGAAGAGAAACGGCAGGGAATTCACCCACTCAGCTCCTGGTAACTCCCAATAGTTACCCCCAAGTTTTGGATCTTGCCAACCTGCACCTAATACGTTCCTGAATTAGGTAAGCGGGATGCATCCCTCCAGGGAGAGAGAGAGAGTGTGTGTGTGTGTGTTCCATTCCAACACTCTATCTCTGGGATTTCCAATGTGTAGGTGGGATACATGGAATTCTCAGTTCGGTTGGAGACTCTTAAGCAACGGTGATGGGTTTCCGCGTGTGTCAGACACCCGGCCGACCGAAAAGGAGAGAGAACGATGTAGAGATACACCAAGACAACAGGGCAAGAGAACGAGAGGTTTTGCAATTGTAAAGGATTTCAATTCCTGGATCCATTGGGGGTTGGTGGGATGGGTGGGTGGGGGGGATGAGGAGCCAGTGAAGCCTGGCGAGGATGGGTGTGATCAGCTCACACAGAAGCTTGGTGCTGGAGAGAAGCCTGCACTCTGCTGGCAGACATGCGCATCAGTAAGAAAAAAAAATCCGGACTCATTTTTATAGCTTGATAAAAGCGAAGTCCTGCAGCTGAGTGATTAGAGCACTCGCCATGCAAGCGAGAGGTCCCGGTTCAGTTCCCGGGCGAGACGAAACGTTGGGCAGGTTTCCTTACTCTACAAGCCTGTTTATCTAGCGGCAAGTAGGAAGCCGCTCGTTAGTTGATTGGTGGGATCGCTGTTCCGGGGGTAATAATCCTTTCAAAAAATAATTTGGTCACTCAATCCACGACTGTTTGTGAGGCACTGCTGTGCGCAAATGGCTGCCATGTTTTACTCACAAAATGCTGTATATTCTGTGAAGCGCATTAAGAGGTCTCAAAGACATAAGGCGCTGTATCAAATATAAAGGCTTTTGGTATTAAAACAGCAAAATTAGATATGTATAACGCCCTTCACATTGGCAGGACATTGCAAGGCTGGACCGTCAAGTGTTTCGGACCCAGCTGGGGTTGGGATTGGGGTGGGTGACTGATGGCACACTCGAAGAGGAGGGTCTTGAGACGGGACTTGAAGGAGGCCTGAGGGGTGAGGTAGTGGCGGAGGTGAGGGAAGGCAGATCGGGACATGCCTTGGACATGGGGGGGGCGAGATAAGACAGTTGAGGATGTCACACGGCGCTGCACATCCCAGTGACATGATCATTCTTACGGTGGTCATTTTGGAAAGTGACACAAACAGACGTGAGGTGAAGTGACCAATATCTTGAGAAACTCCCTTCTCTTTTCAAACAGTATTGTGGCGTATTTAACGTCCACCTGAACAAGGTAACAAACGGGAGGAACAAGGCTTAGGGTCTCAATTGAAGGATGGGAGCCCCAGGAAGGGGCTTGGTCATCCACCAAGAGGGCCTGCGAGTTAGCAGAAGGTGTGAGGGTGGAGCGGTGGCTAGACATTTGTCCTTGTGGAACAAGGCGGATGGGGGGTGGGGGAAAGGGGAAGAAGCTGTTCACAAAGTAAAACCTCAAGAGAAACAGAAGCAGGTCAGCAAAAGACTAGGAGTGGGCGGTGTGCAGTGCTGGGCTCTGATAAGATATGTCCTTGGCTCCTGCTGCTGCAGGGAAGGCCTGACACTGACAGGCATTGACCCTATTATGGCTGCCGTGCCGTACGACTAGGGACCATCCCAGGAGCAAGTGGACTAAACAGATGTCTCACCTTGAAGGAGCCCTGAAACGCCACTCGGTGCTGCTTGCAAAACCTTGGCAAAGCCAGCGCCTGCCGCTTCTTTAAGCGCACGCTGATTGCTTAACCACACATTGCTGTTTAATTAGCACAAAATGGGAACTAATTAAAGCCGGGGAGCGAACGCTGAACGCAGCCAAATAGCGGGGAAAGGGAGCACAACTTAAACCCTCCACTATGTGCTCCGTGCATATGTTACCTTGGGCTCGGTGGCTCTCTTCCAATTCGCTCTCTTCGCGCAAAAAATGCGAGTCAGCACATCACCGTGACAAGATGTTTACGATTCATTAGCGTGCAAATGAACTGCTTAATACGACTAAAATCAGCTCCACCACTTTGTCATTTTATTACTATTGACAGCGATTTGCAAATTTTCCTCATTGTTGCACTTAGACAAATACCCAGTGGTGGAGGCAATGCTGGTTTTATTACAGTTTACGGAGAGCGAGAGAGAGAGAGAGAGAGAGAGAGAGAAAAAAACACACAGCTTGCGCTGTTTATCCTGAAACAGTACTCGACCCAACGAGCCTCCATTTTGTTCAGGGTGTTCAAAATAACAATCATTTGATTTGACATGGCACGTCACCGTGTAGTAACTGTGTATTTTGTGGGCTGATGAGGTAACCGATTTGTTCATAACAGCCACAAAGTGATTGACTAATTTTTTGCCAGGAAGTTTGTCAATCAGGACAAGGGGCGAAACTCCACCCTCCTTCTCCTATCGTGTCACGGGATTTTTAACATCCACACAAACAGGAAGTCTGCTAAATTGATATCACGGGTATCGAAATAAAGTCAGGGAATGATTGCAGCCGAATCTCGTGATACAGAACAAGTTTAACCCTCAGCGAGATATACATTCTATTCTTTACTCCACAAGCCTGCCTACCTAGTAATATGCTGGAACCCGGTTGTTGCTCGAATGGCAGATCACTTTTCGGGGGTAATAATTCCACCCCTACCACAAAATGTGGTCACTCACTCCACGACTGTTTGTGGGACATTGCGGTTGGCAATTGGCTACCACAATTGTCCCCCAAAACATCCAGTCAATCCACTTCACAGTATAGTATATTGTAGAGTCCTGTAGCTCAGTGGTTAGAGCACTTGCCTTGCAAATGAGAGACCTGGGTTCAACGTGGCCAAGTTTCCTTACTCCACACACCTAATAATAATCCTTCAAAAAATAACAATAGCAAATTGGTTATTGCAATCCACCACTGTTTATGGGACACTGCTTTGCACAATTGGCTACTTTTCACCCACAAATATACAGTCAATTCACTTTATAGGGCTTTGAGATGACTAGAAGACGTGAAAAGCGCTATATCAAATGAGGATTATTATTATTACATTCTGCAAAACACTTTGAGACATCTTGAAAGCCGTGATAAGGCGCTATAGCAAATGCAAAGAACATTATTATAGAGGGTCTTCTGGACGTCTCAAAGCGCTTCACAGAATATACTGTAAAGTGAATCGACTGTATATTTGTGGGTGAAAAAAATTATGAGGATGATTCTTATCCAAGTAGAAAAGGGAGTTTCTTTCTCTCATTGCCAAGGCAAAAATAAAACACACACACACACACTTCAGAGCAATATGCTGCGAAGATTCTTACAAGACGAGTTTTGACATTGCAGGCTCTGTAGCAAATGGAAGGATTATTACAATTTATCATCAGGCAATGTTCTCAAAGGCTTTCTGTGTCTGGGAGTTGCACTTAACAAATCCGAACACACGACAGTGCAGAATCGCTTAATACTGGCTTAATGCAGTGTTTACAGATGTTAATGAAAGCGAACTGCAGGAAGCTGTTCTCTAATTGTTTTTCTATCCCCCACCCCCCCCAACCAACACCAACCCAAACCCAACCCATGTCATTAAGAAATAAAAGACGATATTCAGAGCTGCGACGAATAAATCATCTTAATTAGAATTATTACTAAACGCATAGCTTGCAACTTTTGTGCAAGAGGCGGGGGTCATAGGAGTAAATGATTCCAAATAATGACCCCCCCCACCCACCCCCCCCACTAGGATTCCACAAGCTGTCTGATCTCTTTAGCATGGCAATAAATTTAATCACTCACTCCTATGTGTGGGGCCTGGAGTGGCATTTAATTTGTACATACAAGACTCTTGTTTCCTCATCCCTCCCACAGGTTCTGATACTTCATCAAAATATCATCTCTTTAATAGGAAAAGACCGTTTCCTCCCTCTAGCGAGCACTCCCCCACACTCCCTTTCCTCCCCCATGAACACCAAGTAATCTGTCGAGTGAGATCCCGGGAGGAACGCAGTCTTCATTAGGTATAAACTCCACATTTATCATTTATAAACATGAGTTGGCCACAGTGGCACCTCATTACTGAAAGGGTATGAGAGAGAGAGACAGAGAGAAAGAGACAGAGAGAGAGAGAGAGAGAGAGAGAGAGAGTACAGCGGAGATTCCCTGGGATAACGGCATGTTGTGGTCATGTAGGCATACAGTCAATAAATAAATAATATTTGGGTCACAATCCACAACTGTTTGTGGGACACTGCTGTGCGCAATTGGCTACCGTGTTTGACCCACACTGTATACACTTTACAGTATATTACGTGAAGCGCTTTGAGATGTCTAGAAGATGTGAAACGCGCTATTTCAAATGCAAGGATTATTATTATTATGCAAAGCGCTCGAAGACGTGATAAGGCGCTGTATCAAATGCATGATTTTTATTATAATCGTATGCAAATTGGCTGTCACGTTCACCCACATACACGGTTAAATCCTGTAAAAGCGCTCAGGAGCATTCTCCCGATCCGGAAGGTGTTACAACAACAACTAGTGTGTATGTAGTGCCCTCGTCCAGAGTAGCATCTCAGAGCACCTGAGCAGTGACGGAGCACAACACTGAGCATTGGGAGGGTCGGTGGGAAAGGGAGGTGTATCATAACTACACATAGAGAGACAAATTACTCTCATTGACATATGCCCCCACAAAACACACAGTAAAGCAGAGTAGAGGGGCTTTACTTCAGATAACATTAAACCGGGGTTGAAGAGGAGGGTCTTGAGAGGATATGGAAAGGCACGATCTTATAGAGGGGCTGAATGGCGTACTCCTGTTCCTATATATTTGGATGTACCTGCGATTTGACAGCCTCGTATTCGTCTGTCCCGCGCTGAAGCCTCTTCAGTGAAGTCATGTAGTCATAGCTGATAACTGCCGTCTGCAAATACAATTGGACAAAGCCTCAATGACCAGGGATGTATTTATCCTGCATTTTGAAGACCAGAAAACACCTACCCCTACCCTCCCTGCCTCCATCCCTCTAGATCCCAACCCTCCCTCCGGGCCATATTCCGTGACCGTACAGCTCCCTTTAAAACAACCCAATTTATTTTGTCGGTGGCAGTGTATCTCAGTGGTGAAGAAACCACAACTTGCATTGACGAGGCGCCCATCGGGCCAGACAGTGTCTCTCTGCGCTTTGTACATTGGAGTAGGACTGTGCAAAATCCCCGTAGCTCACAGTGATTGCGGCCCGTCCAATTCTGACGACTCCCAAGTCGTTGGGGTCCATCCGTAAAGCCACGTAGAGACCCGAGGCAGCCAGTGCTGTGGTAGCCACTGTCCTCATCTTCAGGAACCGCTTCGCCATCCCAAGTCTCTGTGGAGAGAGAGAGAGAGAGAGAGGGGGGGGGGGAACATTACTTATCACAACCAACTCACTCACATTTCATCAACGTACATATATCGCTAATTTTCATACACTAATAGTAATGGTGCTTGCATTTGATACAACGCCTTATAAATAGGGTCCGTCGATATGGAAATTTTCCGATATCGATATATCAGTGGGCTCATATCAATATATACCGATATATCGATATCGCCAGGTTCTTTATACTGCCCATGCGTGCGCATTTCATGCTCTAGGCCCAGGAGGTTCGCAATGCTGGCGACAAGGTAAATTAAAAAAGTTCACCTTATACTGATATAACCGATATATCGCCAGACACTACTTATAACATTATGGAATGGTCTCAAAGTGCTTCACGGTGTCCACTACAAAGTGAATTGACTGCGTCTTTTGTGGGCAAAACGCAAGACTGCAGCAGTGTCCCACAAACAGTCGTGGATTGAGTGACACAATCACGATTGGAATCCACACCACCAATACGCCACAGGACTCCACACGACCTCCATAGTACTGTATATATAGCAATACAGCAACCAAAAGTGTTTCACAGGTAATTGCTGTTAAGTGCAGTGACTGTGTTTAGAGGCAAACCCCTTTAGCTCCCAACACACAATGTCCCATAAACAACCATGACAAAATTAATGACGAATTTAAGATGGAGGATCATTGGACAGGTCAGGAAACTGGAGGAAACTCTACTTTTTCCATTACTACCAAGACTAACCTCCCCTTTAATTCTTTTTGTGAACATCCAAAATGCAGGCCCTCTCTTGTTACTGACTCACAGACGAATCTACAACACAGAGTCCTCTAGCTCTGTGGTTAGAGCACTCGCCTTACAAGCGAGGGACCTGGGTTCACTTCCAGGCAAGGTGAAACCTTGGTTAAGTTTCCTTACTCCGCACACCAGATAATAATCCCTACAAAAAAATCAATAATAATAAAATTGGTCATTTCAATCCACAACTGTTTGTGGGACGCTGATGTGAGCAATTGGCTGCAGCATTTCGCCCACAAATACAGTCAACTAACTTTACAGTATATTCTGTGCAGCGCTTTGAGACGTCTAGATGATATGAAAAGCGCTATATTAAATGGAAGGATTATTAGAGGATTATAATACCACACAATACAAATTTAGATTTATGTAGCTACCTCTCACTTCTGGAGGACATCCCAAGGCAATTAAAAGAGTGTAAATAACGTGTGAGTACACAGGCAGATTCTTACTTGCCCGAGTTTGATGTAATTTATTGCAGAAAGCCATTAGAATTTTGAGGCAGTAGTTCTGTGGAACCGAACTGATAGATTGACATTAGATTAATGCCATGATTGATAAGGAGGAGAGAAATTATAAAAATGGAAAGAAATAAGGAACCTGCATTTTTGTCGCGTTCTTATCTCTTCAAAAAGTCTCCAATGCTTCAAAGGTAATTACTGTCAAATGTAGTGACTGTTTGTGTTAGGCAAAAGACAGCAGGTAGGAGTGTGTGCGTGTGTGTGTAAAAAAACGTTGCACTTAAAAGTTCCGGATATGGGGTTTCAAGCGAAGCTCACTTTATGTATACATAAACCAGACATCAACAATGTACATTGACAGTCCCTGTGCGGTGCTTCCAACACTACGATAACAGTCGTTTCATTTGATATCGTGCCTTAACGTATCTTCGAGACGTCTCAGAGCGTTTTACACAATACACTGCCAAGTAAATTACTTTGTTGGTGAAACGCAGCAGCCAATTGTGCATGACAGTGTCCCACAAACAGTCGTGGATTGAGTGACAAAATGATAAGTTTAGAATTTTTGCTAGTTGGACTATTAACCCCAGAAACGCAATCCGCAAATCGACTAACCAGGTTCCTACTTACTATCAGCTTAACAGAGGCGTGTGGAGTAAGGAAAGTCGCCCAATGTTTCGTCCTGCCTGGGAGTCAAACTCAGGTCCCCTTGTGAGGCAAATGCTCTAACCACTACACTACGGGACTTCAATGCCAGTATAGGGTTTTTATTACTAGAAAAAGAAAACAGAAATGAATTTTTGCAGTACCATCCGCCTTCTTCTACAAAACACAGTCACTATACTTTAAAGTGTATCCAGCGAAGAGGCTCTGAGACGTTTCCGTAGTGTGAAAGGCACCATATCAAACGTAAGGACTGTTTTCATTATTACCTTCTTAAAAAAAAAGCTAAATGCACTTGACACAAAGCAAGTTCCCACAAACAGCCATGAGGGGAAACCAGTGATTAATCTAGTGGATTGCTTGCCAGAGGACACGAGAGAGAGAGAAAAAAATACTCCTCTCTTCTCAAGCAGTGTCATGGGTCCTATCAACATCTACCTTAAGACCCTGCAGATGGGAGGCTGGATTTAACATCAACCAGATGCACTGCCGCGACTTTCTGTCCCGACAACTCGACCAGAAGTGAGTGTTTAAAGGACAGTGTTGAGTAGTTCGCAGCTCTTCAATTGCCAATGCTCCCCCTTCCCACCCAGCTCCCCATTTATTATAATAATAAGCCTTGCACTCGATATAGCGCCTTGTCACATCATCGAGACGTCTCAAAGCGCTTCACAGAATATCCTGCAAAGTGAATTGACTGTACATTTTGTGGGCGAAACGTGTGAGTTGATTGAGTGACCAAATCATTATTATTTTATTTTTCGAAGGGATTAGTATCCCCCCCAGGAAGCAGTGCAATTGACTAACAACCGGGTTCCTACTTACTGTAGGGTAAACAGAGGCGTGTGAATTAAGGAGCCTTGTCTAAGTTTCACCAGTTCGAACACTCCCTCAATGCTTATATAGGGGTACGCACGGAGCAGTCAGCAAATGGGGCTGTTAAATGAACGTTCCTGATGCGAGGACAATTGATAAAACCTGCAAGTCCTGTATAGGGCCTGGCGCTATTTCTATCCGTCGCCATGGAAACGTCAAGCTGGCCAAAACTGTGCAAGGATGTCTGATTAGCTGGGACTGTCACAGCCAGTGGGAACAAGTGAACGCAGCAGCTCTCTGGAGACACAGGATCAACAACCTGCACATTTATTTATGGTGTTTATAATGATATGTGATACACGTTTCACCCACAAGCGTACAGTCAATTCTTTACAGAATTGTGAAGCGCTTTGAGACATTGATAAGATGTGAAAAGCACTGTATCGAATGCAAGGATTATTATTATTGGATATTATTGGATCCTGGCTGATGGTTTCCAATGATTGTTGCGAAGCACTTACAGTCAGCAAGAGTGAGAGGAACACTAATAATCATCGTTGCATTCGCTCTCGAGCTTTTCACGTCTTCTGGATGTCTGAAAGCGCTTCACAGAATATACTGCAAAGTGAATTGACTGTTATATTTGGGCAAAATGCGGCAGCCCACAAACGCGCACGGCACTGTCCGACAAACAGTCGTGATTTGAAATGACCCCATTTTGTTTTTTAGAAGGATTATTTACACTAAAACACTAAAACCGAATAAGCACACAGGAACAAAAACGGAAATTGATGGGAACACTCAGCAGGTCAGGTATGGAGAAAGGAAAGTGAGTCAACATTTCGGGTCCGCAACACTTCGTCAGAACTGAAGTCGACAGCATCCTCCATACATGACATGCTGTGTTTCCCAGCAATATCTGTTTTTGTTTCAGACTTCCAGCATTTAAAACCATTTAAACCACAGTTTAAAGTTAGTACATATACATACAGGTAATAAAACAGAACATATAAGAGTCCTGTAGCTCAGTGGTTAGAGCACTCACCATCCCAGGCAGTGTGAAACCTTGGGCAAATTTCCTTACTCCACATGCCTGGTAATAATCCCTCAAAACAAAATAATAAATTGGTCATTTCAATCCACGGCTGTTTGTGGGGCACTGCTGTGCACAATTGGCTGCCACATATAGTCCACAAATGTACAGTCAATTCTCTTTACAGCGTATTCTGTGAAGCACTTTGAGATGTCTAGAAGACGAGGGAAGCGCTATATCAAATGCAAGGATTATTATTATTAATATTATCTGCAGTATTTTGTGTTTTGCTAGGCACACAGGACATCTCATTCAAAGAACTGCACCTTTGAATGTGCTGCACTGGAGTGTCGACATGGACTGTGAGCTCAAATATCCCCCCGTGGCATTTGAAGCGTTTTTCGCTGGTGAGGCTTCAGCATTATCCCCAACGCACACTGTGCTGTCCACTCAACCTTGGCTCTTGCCAACCTGCACCTAATACTTTCCAGAATTAGGTAATAATAATAATAATAATAATAATAATCCTTGCATTTGACATCTTATCGACGTCGCAAAGCGCTTCACAGAATATACTATGAAGTGAATTGACTGTATGTTTGTGGGCGAATCGCGGCAGCCAATTGCGCACAGCAGTGTCCCACAAACAGTCGTGGATTGAAATGACCAATTTTATTATTGTGGGTTTTTTTGAGGGATTATTATTAGGCGTGTGTGTGGAGTAAGGAAACTTGCCCAAGGTTTCGCCCTGACCTGCCTGGATTCGAACACAGGTCTCCCCAGCTTGGTCTCCCCATCTTGCAAGACAAGTGCTCTAACCAGTGAGCCACAGGAGCTCCACAGAAGGATGAAACCCCCCAGAGAGAGAGAGAGAGAGAGAGAGAGAGAGTGCGCATTCCATTCCATTCCAACAATTCATCTCTGGGATTTCCATGTGTGGGTGGTGATGCCTGGAATTCTCAGTTTGGTTTGGAGACTCTGAAGCAACAGTGATGGGTTTCCTCATGAGTCAAGACACCCGGCTAATCGGAGAGAAAAAAAAGGCTTCAAAGCCTTCCAACTCAGAAGCGAGAGTCCTCCACCTGACTCAATGCCACAATTTTAAATGGTGTGAAGGAACAGAGAGACCTGGGGATTTGTGTTAGTGACTCGTTGAAGGTGGCAGGACAGGTAGACAAGGCTGTTAAGAAGGCATATGGGATGCTAGGCTTTATAAATAGGGGTATAGAGTACAAAAGTCAGGAAGTGCTGACTAACCTCTATAAGACTTTGGTGAGGCCTCAGCTGGAATACTGTGTTCAATTCTGGTCACCACACTACAGAAAGGATGTGAAGGCATTGGAAAGGGTACAACGAAGATTTACTAGGATGGTGCCAGGATTGAGGGACTTCAGCTATGAGGAGAGGCTAGATAGGCTAGGGTTATTCTCTCTGGAGCAGAGAAGATTGAGGGGAGACCTAATAGAGGTTTATAAGATCATGAGGGGTTTCGACAGGGCAAATAGAGAAAAACTATTTCCACTCGTGGGTGAATCTGTGACTCGTGGTCACAGATTTAAAATAGTTTCAAGGCGAAGTAGAGGGGAGCTGAGGAGAAATTTTTTTCACTCAGCGAGTTGTTCGAATCTGGAATGCATTGCCTGAAAAGGTGGTGGAGGGTGATTCGATAACAACTTTTAAAAGGGAATTAGATCTTTATTTAGGGAGAACAGGTCTATTAGGCTATGGGGAGCGGGCAGGGCAGTGGGATTGAATCGCTCTTTTCAAAGAGCCGGCACAGACTAGATGGGCCGAATGGCCTCCTTTTGTGCCATAAAATTCTATGAATCTATGAATGCCAGGATGTAATTACCCGCTGGTCTATAATCAAGGAACTCAATTCACTTTCAATCACAAGCAGTTAAGTCTTTGTAAGCTTGCATTATTGAATACTTTCCTGTCAACACCACGCTGTGATGCTTTCAGCACTCCACGGGAGGCTTAAAGCCAGAACTTACCTGAAAAACATGCAACGTATTTTGATCCTATGACTCCAGAGTGCTGCTTTTACTAGTTTCTATCGATTATGCATCTCTATTCTACATTCCTTTCTTCTTCTCCATCGGGAACTCTTTCTCACTGTTTTTGACAAGGAGCAGGTTTTTTTTTAACATATAAAATACACAAAGAATCTCCCAGCTCCTCTGTCCACCTTCCTATTCCTTGCGCCTCATCTCCTCCAACTCCAGATGTGAGGAGACGATGAACTTTCTTGAGTTCAAATTTGAGGGGAGCTGCTCTTCTCCCACTCTGTCCTTCCTAACACCCACTCCTCAACCTCTTTCTATCCCACACTTTTGACTTCCTATCTCTCTGACCCGCTGACCCCCAATCAATCTGTCTGCTCTCTCTGGCTGCTCCATGTCCTACCATCAGCGGCCAGGCTCTCTGCCCCAACTCTTTGGAACTCCATCCCACAATCCCTTCACTCCGTCTCCTTCAAGGCCCAACTCAAGATCCTCCTTTTTGACTGTGCCTGCTGCCCCCCGCCTACCTCCCTGCCCCCTCTCATCACAATCCTGCCCCCCCCCCACTGATCTCCCCCCCCCCACCCCCCTCCGCATCACCCCCCCATGCTCATGCCCTGACCCCTGGTTGTTTAGCGCCTTTGGACGTCCTTCCAATGTGAAAGGCACTCTACAAATGTAATTTTGTTACTGTTGTTGTTCAGGTGCAGTTACACTGTTAGGGGTATACTATAGACCACCAAATAGTGGGGAGGAGATAGACAAGCAGATCTGCAAGCGTATCACGGAGAAATGCAGAACTAATAGAGTAGTGATAATGGGTGACTTCAACTATCCCAACATAGACTGGCAGAATAGAATAAAGGGCAAGGAGGGAGAAGAATTCCTGAAGTGTGTGCAGGACAACTTTCTTGATCAGTATGTTTCCAGTCCAACGAGGAAAGAAGCATTGCTGGATCTAGTTTTGGGAAATGAGGTAGGGCAAGTTCAACAGGTTTCTGTAGGTGAGCATCTAGGGAATAGTGACCACAATATCGTTAGATTCAGAATAATTATGGAAAGGGATAAGGAACGATCACAGGTGAGGACACTCAACTGAAAAAGGGCTAATTTCAATGAGTTGAGGTGGGACCTAGCCAAGGTGGATTGGAAAGAAAAATTGGCAGGTAAGACAACTAACGAGCAGTGGGCAGCGTTCAAAGAGGAGATAGTTCAGGCACAGGTCAAAAGCATCCCCACAAAGGTGAAATGTAAGGCATCCAAACCTCCCTGGATGACTAAGGAAATCGGGGCCAAAATAAAACAAAAAAAAGAGGCTTATGATAAGTGTCAGGCTCAAAATTCAGAAGGGAACAAAGCAGAATATAGGAAGTGTAGGATAGAACCAAAAAAGGAAGTTAGAGGGGCAAAGAGACTGCATGAAAAACAATTAGCGAGTAAGATTAAGGGGAACCCTAAGGTTTTTTACCAACATATTAAGAGTAAAAGGTTGGTCAAGGATAGGGTGGGGCCAATTAGGGACCTAGGAGGAAATCTCATTGTGGAGGCAGAGGGCATGGCTGATGTACTGAATGAGTACTTCGCCTCTGTCTTCACAAAAGAAAATGATACAGCCAATGCCATGGTATTAGAGGAGAGGGTAGGAGAAATGGATAGAATAATTATAACCAGAGAGGAAGTGCTAAAAAGGTTGACGTCGCTCAAGGTGGATAAGTCACCTGGTCCGGATGGGATGCACCCTAGGTTACTAAGTGAGGCACGGGAGCAAATAGCAGGGACTTTGGCCACGATCTTTCAATCTTCCTTGGACACAGGGGTCGTGCCAGAGGACTGGAGGATAGCTAATGTTACTCCCTTGTATAAAAAGGGGCAGAAGGACAAGCCTGGTAACTACAGACCAGTCAGTCTAACGTCGGTAGTGGGCAAACTTCTAGAGTCCATAATCAGGGACAAGGTAGATCTTCACTTAGAAAGATATAGGCTAATAAAGGACAGTCAACATGGATTTGTTAAAGGCAAATCTTGCCTTACAAATCTGATAGAATTTTTTGATGAGGTAACGGAATGGGTGGATAATGGTAGCGCAGTTGATGTAGTTTACATGGACTTTCAAAAGGCATTTGACAAAGTGCCACATGAGAGACTTATTATGAAATTAAAGGCCCATGGCGTAAAAGGGACAGTGGCAGCGTGGATCCACAACTGGCTGCGAGACAGAAAGCAGAGAGTTGTAGTGAGCGGCTGTTTTTCAGATTGGAGGGAAGTGAGCAGTGGTGTGCCACAGGGATCAGTTTTGGGACCATTGCTGTTTGTAATCTACATCAATGATCTGGACTTGGGTGTACGGAGTACAGTTTCCAAGTTTGCAGATGACACTAAGTTAGGGAGAATAGTAAACAGTGAGGAGGATAGTAGCCATCTGCAAGAGGATATAGACAAATTGGTAAAGTGGGCAGACACATGGCAGATGAAGTTTAATGCAGAGAAGTGTGAGGTGATGCATTTTGGGAGAAGAAATGAAGGGAGGCAATACAGGCTAGATAGTACAATTTTAAATGGTGTAAAGGAACAGAGAGACCTGGGGATTTGTGTTAGTGACTCGTTGAAGGTGGCAGGACAGGTAGACAAGGCTGTTAAGAAGGCATATGGGATACTAGGCTTTATAAATAGGGGTATAGAGTACAAAAGTCAGGAAGTGCTGACTAACCTCTATAGGACTTTGGTGAGGCCTCAGCTGGAATACTGTGTTCAATTCTGGTCACCACACTACAGAAAGGATGTGAAGGCATTGGAAAGGGTACAACGAAGATTTACTAGGATGGTGCCAGGATTGAGGGACTTCAGCTATGAGGATAGGCTAGGGTTATTCTATCTGGAGCAGAGAAGATTGAGGGGAGACCTAATAGAGGTTTATAAGATCATGAGGGGTTTCGACAGGGCAAATAGAGAAAAACTATTTCCACTCGTGGGTGAATCTGTGACTCGTGGTCACAGATTTAAAATAGTTTCAAGGCGAAGTAGAGGGGAGCTGAGGAGAAATTTTTTCACTCAGCGAGTTGTTCGAATCTGGAATGCATTGCCTGAAAAGGTGGTGGAGGGTGATTCGATAACAACTTTTAAAAGGGAATTAGATCTTTATTTAGGGAGAACGGGTCTATTAGGCTATGGGGAGCGGGCAGGGCAGTGGGATTGAATCGCTCTTTTCAAAGAGCCGGCACAGACTAGATGGGCCGAATGGCCTCCTTTTGTGCCGTAAAATTCTATGATTCTATGATTCTATGATTCTATGATCCCATCCTCTTCCCAATGTCTACTAATTCCCAAATAATGTCACCACCTTGACTCCAAGCGCTCTGAGATGCCGTCCGGCGTGGAGGGCACTATATAAATCAAAGTTGTTGTTATCCCTACCCCTCTCTTTACCTCCCATCTCCCCCTTGCTCCCCACTAACAAGTCCTCGATTACAAGCCAATTTTCTCCAGTTGAATATAAACAAGACCAAGGCCTTTGTCTGAGTCCACTGTCCGGTGCCTTGGAACTTCCTCTCAATGTTAAAAGAACTATATAATAGCAGTTTATTTATGTGGCTATTTGGCTACCAGTAGGATAATGGAAGTAAATGACAGCAGTTTCCACATGTTGAAGCTTTGGCCATCATTACTAACAAACTTGAACACTGCAAAACAATCTGGCAGATAGTCAGACAGATGGTAGTTTTATCCTCTAATCCCAATCCTCTGCCTTTCCTCCAAATCCCACATTACGCAAGTCCTGCACTCTTGAATTCTTCAATTAATTCCTCATGACTGGTCTTCTTAGCCTGCGCATTCCAAATTCTCTCAAGCATTTGTATGAAGAAGTGTTTTCTGCATTCACGCCCTGACAGTGTTGCTCTAATTTCAAGATTATGTCCATGTGAAGTCTCCCTTGTCAGGACATCAGCTAGGAAGCTAATTCAATATTCCAATGCACTACTGGGAGGAAGCTGTATTATCTGAGGTGCCATTCTTTCAACAACACAGCAATTTGCCAAAAACAGCCATAAAACGAATGACCAATTTTATTTGGGGGACTGTTGGCTAGGACAACGAGCTGGGGAGAAAGGGGAGGCGAGCACAGAAGCTGTCGAAGAGGAAGGTCATCGGGTCTTCTCTTAAACAACTTTTATGAGAGAAGTAATTATTTGGGGAGGCCAAGTTTGCAGGGCTGTGGTGAGAGAGTGGGAGAGTGAGATTAATTTGGATAGCACTTTTTAAAGATCCAGCACAAATATGATGTGCCGAATGGCCTCCTTCTATGCTGTATAATTCTAGGAAGTGCGGTGCATGTAAGATGTGATGCATGTTCACCATTGAGAGAAACAATGGAGGAGTACGGCAGAGGACTAGGGACTGTAACTGACGTGTTACGTGGCATGGCCTATTTCGGTGGAATATTATGTAATGGGTACAGGAATATATTTGGGCAGTGATCAAGGTCAACGCAGACAGGGCGGTCAATATGACAAGCAAAAATAAAAAATTAGCAAAACATAACTTTAATTAGACAGTTATATCCTAGAGATTGTTGGGGTGTGTGTAAGGCAGCCCCTCACTTTACACAACCTCACTCACTCTCTCTGATTCACTTCCTGATTATCTGTGTCTCTCATTCAATCCCTCCTTCTCATTGAGTCTGTCTGACTCATTCAGTTCCTCCCTCCCTCCCTCCATCCTTCTCTCACTCACTCACTCACTCGCTCCCTCACCCAATCACCAGACTCTGCTTCTCCTCTCTCTCACTGCTTCTCTCTCGTGTCACATGTGGCATCCCCCGGGGCTCTGTCCTTGGCCCTTTCCTTTTCAACATCTACATGCTCCTCCTTGGTGATATCATCTGGAAGACATGGGGGTCAACTTCCAAATGTAAGCAGGTGACACCCAAATCTATCTTTCTGCCTCTTACCCTCGATTCCAGGACCACTGTTGTCCTGACAGACTACCTGACCAAGCCAGTCAGGAACCTAGGTTTCTTGTTCGATCCTCAACCGTCTTTTCTCCCCCTCATCCAAGCCATGACTCGCTCTGCCTTCCCTCACCTCTGCAACATTGCCCCTCAGGCCGCTGAAACTCACATTCATGCCTTCATCACATTCAGGCTCGATTATGCCATCGCCCTGCTTGTCGGCCTTCCCAACTCCTCCGTAAACTAGAACCTGGTCCTCACCTATAAAGCCCTCCATGGCCTTGCCCCACCCTACCTCTGTGACCTACTAACACCCTACCAACCTGCCCACCTCCTCCGCTCAGTGTGCTCTGGCCTGCTCCATGTCCCCTGACCCACCCGCCCAACCATTGGTGGGTGCGCCTTCAGGCATCCTGCCCCCAACCTTTTGAACACCGTCCCACAGTCCCTCAGCCTCTCCCTCTCCCTAGCCTCCTTCAAGTCGTGCCTCAAGACCCTCCTCTTCGACAATGTCACTAGTCAACCGTCCCCTCCCTCCACCCTCCCCGATCCGAGCTTGGGTCCGAAAACACCCACTGTGCAGCACCTTGGGATGTATTCCCGACTTGAAAGGCGCTAAACAAGCGTAATTTTTTGTCGCCGTTGTTAATATAGCGCCTTATCACGTCGTCCGGACATCTCAAAGCTCTTCACGGGATTCACAGGAAAGTGTAGTGAGTGAGGGCATTGCGGGTGAAACACAGCAGCTATTTGCGGGTCACAGCAGTGACCCACATACAGTCGCGCAGTGAGTGAACGATTTTATCTGGGGGATTGTCGTCCAGGACACAGGGAGAGAGAGAGACAGAGAAAAACTCAATTTGCTATTATAACATTATTGTTATTATTGAATAGCGCCACAGGAGATCTTTAATGTTCACTCAAGTGAACATTAAAGGGGGCACAGACGGGGCACAGACGGGGAGGTTTAACATCTCGTCCAAAGAATGGCACCGCCGACAATACACCCCCTCCCCACATTTCAGGCTGTCAGCTTAGACTATGTGATTCCAAATCCCTAACATAGGGTTTCATAGAGTTATACAGCACGGAAGGAGGCCATTCGTCCCATCGTGTCTGTGCCGGCTCTTTGCAAAGAGCTTCTTCGCAAAGAATTCAATCCCACTCCCCCACTTTCGCTTTCTCTGTCTCTCCCCACCACAGCCCTGCAAACCTGCCCTCCCACAAATAACTACCGGTACCTTAAAAGTTGTTATGGAATCGGCTTCCACCATCAGACATGAATAGTGGGGGATTGAACTCAGAGGACAGAGAGAGAGTTTAACAACTCACCTTGAAGGGCTGCAGTAAGCCCCGCAGGAGGCCTTCCTGCCTGTGTGTGGGGTCCTTACCGGCTGCTGTGTGTGACTGTGCTTTGACCGCTTCCCTCCCGCGCCACTCTGACTCCAGGCCGGACCCCGGGTCCATAGGGCTCGTCTCCATGGCGACCAGCGGCCCAAAATAATTTTGATATAAACGGGGGAGGGGGGGGGGGGACTACAACTCCCAGGGTCCTCCGCGGCAATGACGTCAGCAACTCGCGCCGACCAACGCACCGCACTCCTTGCGTGCTCCGTGACGTCAAATGCATTTCCCCCCCCCCCCTCCCCGATGTGGTGATCGGCGTGGGCGAGTTTGGAGCGGGTTCATGTCCAATTTCATGTCCAAACTCGTTACTCACATAGAAGTATTGGGCTACTTTGGGGGCGAGTATTGCGCGGACTTTTGGGCTCCAAACTGGACCGTTCCCCGTGTGACGTCAGACGCAGAACTCGCTGAGTTGACGTCGGTGGCGGGGAGTCGCCCTGTGACGTCAAACGCACGGTGTCGGGACAAGATGGCGTTGACGAGGTTGGTGTTTCTTCCTCTCGGATTGTTGGGCAGGAGGCGGCGGGGAGTTACCGGGCTCCGGGGAGGAGGGGAAGCTCCCTCAACTGAAAGCTCCGAGCGCTGCGCAGCTCCAGGGAAGAAAATCGCCCCCCCCCCCCCCGTTACATCACCCGCCGCCCACCCCTACTCTGCGAGGCCTGTAAAAGCCTCGGAGTTTCTTAACTGCTCGGCCCCGGGCTCAGGCCGCCGCGCTCAGCGAGTGGCCGAGAGGAGCCCAACGTCATCTCCTTGTCAATCAGTTTACATTTCCAAACTTTTATAAAGTTATTTTATACTATATATACCGGTATATATATATATACTGTATGGAGAGAGAGAGTGTGTGTATGTAGTCTCAAAACTGTTAATCCCTTAAAAAAAACAAAAAATAATAATTTTGTCACTTTGATTCGCGGGACGCCGCTGCGTGCAATTGGCTGCCACGTTTTACCTGCAAAATATACAGTCGGTTCACTTTACAGTGTATATCGGGAAGCGCTTTGAGACGCCTCGAAGACACGATAAGACCCTACGTCAAATTCAAGGATTATTGCTCCAAACAACAACAAAAATACATTTTCCGAGCGTCTTTCGCGTCAGGCGGACATCCCGTAATGTTATTCATTATGTCAAAGACCAAAGCTCGAACCCACTCCCTCCTTGTTCATTCATTTCTGTGGTTTTATTTACTTTCCTATGTTTTTTTTTGCTGATAACATTGGGCCAGAGATTGGTCGCTGAAAATAATACTACTTGCATTCGACGTGGGCCATCGTCACGTCGTTGAGTCGCCCCAAAGCGCTTCACAGAATATACTATCAAGTGAATTTGGACTATTTTATGAGCAAGACAAAACTGAGTCAAATGAATTTTAAAAAATTGGTCATTTCGATCCACGACTGTTTGTAGGACACTGATGTGCGCAGTTGGCTGCCACATCTCGCCCACTTTCACGGTGCACAGGTCCTAGTAGGATTTCGACTTATCTCAAGCCTAAGCGACTATTGATAGCTTAAAAATAATAATTCTTGCATTTGACATAGCACTTTTCACGTCTTCTGGACGTCCCAAAGCGCTTCACAGAAGATATTGCAAAGTGAATTGACTGTATACTTGTGGGCGAAATGTGACAGCCAATTGTGCACATCAGTGTCTTACCAGCAGTCGTGGATTGAAATGGCTAATTTATTTTCAGGGATTATTATTAGGCATGCGGAGTAAGGAAACTTGCCCAAGGTTTTCGCCCTGCCTGGAATTGAACCCAGGTCTCTCACTTGCGAATTGATGGAGTGTTAAATAAATGTAACTGTTAGAAAGGTCAAGTTAACTCTGGCTGTGCATCAACAAAATTTTCCTCCTGGTTATCCCAGTTTATGAACTCCCCCTCCTCCAAATTTGCACTTTTGCTGCCAGAGCAGTCTTGTTAAGTGCCTTGGAACACCCTCCCAACATGAAAAGTGCTGTATATCAATGTCAACTTGTATTGTTAATTTAAAATAATTGACTGCGTGTTGGTTCATCATTCTTGCTGTAGCAAATTGGCTACGAGGTTTGCCTCCTTTCTTCAGTTCATATGCAAATTTCTAAATATTTCTGTTCGTGTGAAACAACAACAACTTCGATTTATATAGCGCCCTCCATGCCGGACGGCGTCTCAGAGCGCTTCAACTTGCATATAACTGCAAGTTGTTAAGCCTGGTAGATTTTCATCAATTGTAACTTGAGTTGACTAATGGTGCAGATTAACCTCTGGAATATGTGACCTCAATCCCTCTGTTTCACCCCTCAGTTTCAAATCACACCTGAAGACTCATCTTCGACCGTGCTTTCATTCACCTTCTCGCTTTCCGGCTTAGCATCAAACCAGGTTGCTGTTAAGTGCTCTGAGACACTAGCAGAATGAAAGACCCTATATAAATGCAAGTTGTTGTATTTGGATGGAAGTCTTGCCGTTAATCTGCCTTTCTCACTCTGAAGTGAGAGGTGCTCTCCTGGTTTGAGTCCTTACCTAACCAACTGTCATCACCTCATTTCCACAAACATTTTTTTTCTCCCACCCCGCTCAGTCATCCAAGCCTCCATTCTCGGCTCCATCCTTATCCTCATTTACGTGCTCCCTCTCGGAGATATTTTCCACAGTCATGGGGTGGACATGTATGTGATTGACACCTAAATCTACTTTTCCTCAACCATTTGAAATTCCAGGTCCATTGATGTACTGTCGGTCATATTTCGCCCACAATATATATAGTTAATTAACTTTACAGCATATTCTGTGAAATGCTTTGAGGTATCTCAATGACGTGATCAGCCACAATTTCAAATGCAAGGACTCTTTTCTATCAAGGCACCCTTCCTGCATCTTTCTTGCAGCTGAACATCAACATGACAGAAGCCATAATCCTTGGCAGTCAATTATTTTGAATTATCAATATAAATTGACAATTATATACAGCGCCTTTCATGTTGGGCATGGTGTCCCAAGGTGCTAAACACGCCTGCTTTGCCACCTTAAATGTGAATTTGGATGAGGAGGGTTCATAAACTGCGTGAAACAACTAAAACTCCCAAGCTTTGTGGATCAGTTAGTGTCCACCAGGGAAGTAGATAACCTTTGTGATTTCACTCTTCCTCTCTGCAGCTTTTTACCAGCACCAACTCAGTTGTCCCAAGACCAGTTGGAGTCTGAAGAGAAATCTCGTTCTCGAGTGAGACAGACTGCTTTAGTGGCTTCGCGGCGAGAGCCTCCACCATATGGATACAGAAAGGGATGGATTCCTCGAACCGTAGAGGTAATTACTTTAGATAAATCCCCAAATTGCATGTGTTATTGCTGCCAAATTGTTCCTCCCGTCCTTGGCCACCTTTGCTGACATTTAGTTCCACCTGCCCTGGGTTCTCCCTCCTGTATTCTGTCCGAGCGGCTACTACCTTCATGTGTGTTCCTAGTTTTGTTTTTAGAAACACTGAAATTAGTATTTAAAAAAAAGAGTGGTTTATTAGCAAATGGATTGCCATAAACTATGGTTCAAGCAGAATACAAAATAGCGTTTAGAAGTTAATTGGACAAATATCTGAGAAGAAAATTGACAGAATGGCTGTCCTACTGTGCTGCAAAATGATGTGAACTGCGCATGCAGGAGGGTGATTCAGTCCTTAACAAATTGCAGCCAAGCCTAGTCCTGTCTTCATCCACACCGCTTGAACCACACGCAAACTCTCCAGCAGATAGTGTGAGAGAGAGAGAGAGAGGGGGGCCTGGATATCAGTAGGATCAGAGTTTCTTAGTCGAGTTTGCTAATTGCTTGCCCAGGGGTGTTATGGCTGATTGCACCACTTCCACCCAGGCTGCGAATGGCTTAACTATGCAGATGAGGGGGTGAAGACTTTCTGGTTTGTAAGCGCTTGTGTTGTACCAGTACGTTTACCCTGTATGGAAATGGGGAGTTGATGCAATTGTCCGATGAGTCTGTTTTAACCAACGCAAATTCAAACTTTGTGAGACAAAGACTGTGGCATTTTACTCTACAACTTATATGTGTAGAAGCGCTCTGGTGCGCTAGCCTGCATGAGGTGTGCTATATAAATGCCAGTTGTTGTGTTCTATGTTCTGCGCTGACATTCTTTGCACGCCGTGTGAAAACGCTTTTCGAATAGGCAGCTGCAATACCTGATGTTCCAGTGTTTAATATGCGTTGGATATTTGACCATGAGGATTTGCGCTCCATTGAAGCACACACAATGCTTCCCAGGCGATGAGGCTCAATCTGGTGAAAGATGGGTTTGATCTGATTACCAAGAAAGGATGGCAATGAATAAATGATGTGTCGTAGACGTGGTGCAGTAATTCAACTGTAAAAATCCTTAGCTGCATAATATAAGCAGGGTTTGTTTGATATTGAGCAGATTAGATGAGGAGTCCAGGCTCAAATGGCAAAGTGTCCCCAAAGGTTGAAGAGAATTTGAAAGAGAAACATGGTTACATGCTTCATGTAGTAGAACAGTGGAAAAAACACACTGTTCTTTCTAGTAGAACAGTGTGTGCAAAATGGCCACCGTGTTTGTCTAACATACTCAGTCACTATTATACAGTAAAAGCTCGTTTATCCTCGGGAACTGGCCAATGCTGGTTAAAGTGTGTGTCGGATATTTGGCTGAAAACGGCAATAATTTTTTTTAAAAAAGCATTTTTCTGGATAAATTCCGGTTAATCGAATGCAGACTTTTTTTGAAGTACCGATTATACGGAAGTTACGGTTGATCGGGTGCCGGATAAACGGGTTTTTACTGTAATTAGTACTTTGAGAACTTATTATTGTCATCCACAATAATCATTTGATGCAGTACTTTAATAAACCATGTTGTTGAAACATCTCAAAGCACTTCACAGAAGGTATTGTAAAGTGAGTTGACTGTGTATTTTATGGGCGAAACAGGGGAATCCATTTGCGCACAGCAGTGTCCCACAAACAGTCATGGATTGAGTATCCCATTTTTGGGGAGTGAGGTGTTATTACCCCCAGAAAGTGATCCACCGGTCGACAAACAACTGGGCTCCTGCTTACTGCTGGGTAAACAGAGATCTGCGGAGTAAAGAAACTTGGTTAAGGGTTTGCCCTGCCAGGGAATTGACTTCATAAGCACTTTGTCAAAAGCAATTCTAATAATCTTGTAACATGAGGTAACATCATGAAGTTTAGAGTGGAGAACTAGTGCAGTACTCCACACGAGCCATCTAATTTGACTCAAACACTTGCTTTCCTTATCCTTCAAACTTTCCCCTTTACAAGCAACTGTCTCATTACCTTCGGAAAGGATTGATGCTCTTACTCACCAATGGTTTGTGGTAGCGAGTTTTACCTTCAACCGCATAGTCTCTTCCCCCGATCTCCCTTTGAAATTCCTTCCACGATCTTAGATTCGGGCCTCTATCAGATCAATAGCTTCCAGAACAAAACTAATCCTGTTTTACAGTGACATGTTGCAAAGATAAACACTTTTTTTTTCTCTGCTGGAATGCATTATTAATTGACCGGCTAAAAGTACAATCAGAAAACCTGGCAGCATCACAGCAAACACACAAACACAGCAGCCAGTAGGGTAAAAAAAAATCAATAGCCAGCTCCTCCGGGAACAAACTGGGAATATGACTTTGGATTCTGCGTAGAATTACATTGAACAATACAGCACAGAAGCAGGCCATTTGGCCAACTTGCCTGTGTCTATATTTATACTATATGTGTATGCGTTAGAGCACCTTATCACTTTGTTGAGACGTCTCAAAGCTCTTCACAGTAAAGCGCTTCACAGCTGTGTATTTTGTGGGCCAAACACAGCAGCCAGTTGTGCACAGCGTGACCTCCAAACAGTCGTGGACTTAGCGACTAAATTATTATTATTATTATTTTGAGGGATTATTACCCCTAAAAAGTGATCCAACAAAGGACTAACAACAGGGTTCCTACTTACTGCTTGGTAAACAGAGGCATGTGGAATAAGGTTACGCTCCGGAATCGAACCTGGGCACTCTCACTTGAGGGGCAACTGCCTTTACCACTATGCTACAGGACTCCACGGAGGATAATAATATAAATAATAATAATGATCCTTGAATTTTATATAGCGCTTTTCACGACTTCTAGACGTCTGAAAGCACTTCACAGAATATACTGTAAAGTGAACTGACTGTATATTTGTGGGCGAAATGAGGCAGACAATTGCGCGCAACAGTGTCCCACAAACAGTCGTGGATTAAAATGACCAATTTATTATTGTGGTTTTTTTTGAACGGATTATTATTAGGGGTGTGGAATAAGGAAACTTGATCAGGGTTTCGCCCAGACCTGCCTGGATTCGAACACAGGTCTCATGCTTGTAAGGCAAGTGCTCTAACCACTGAGTTACAGGACTCCACGGATCCCCACTGTGCGAAAGGACTACTGGATTTGCATACAAGCAGAGAATCATTTCACTTAAACAGCATTTGTGATGAGTTTTTGTTCAACTACTAAGCTCAACCTCTGGAACTCCATCTCACAGTCCCTCCCCTCCTTCAAGTCCCACCTCAAGACCCTCCTTCGACAGTCTCATCGATCACCCAAATCCCTCCTTCTTCCCCCCCGCCCCCCTCCCAGGTCTGAAACAATTGACTGTCCGGCGCCTTGGGATCTCCTCCTGTCGTGAAAAGCGCTCTGCAAGTGTGATTTTGTTGTTGTTGTTGTTGTTGTTGTTGCTCTGATGTTGATGTATCATTTGCTGTGATTATTTCTCATAAATTGCTGCAGTGTGGTTGTGACGTGCCCGAGTTTTTTTCCCCACGCAGGATTTTGGCGATGGAGGGGCATTCCCAGAGATCCCCGTGGCACAGTATCCGTTGGATATCGGCCGCAAGAAGAAATCCGCCATCTCGCTGGCGGTTCAGGTGGACGCGGAAGGAAAAATCAAATTTGATGCCATTGCGAGGCAAGGCCAAGGCAAAGAGAAGGTATATCCTGTTTAGCCATATCATTTGGGCACATCAAGTATTCTAAACTGTTCACCTGTGTGAAGGACACCGTATAGATATATATATATGAATGTTGTCTCCCGACGTGAAAGGCGCTCTACAACAACAGGCACTCTGTTGTTGTTCTTGCCTGGCTCCAGGTTCCTGCATATCCCTCGTGTTCTCCATTCCACTACACTTTCAGTCATTTCTCCCCGAAACTTTCTCTATCCCTCCGCCTTGTCAATTCCTTCCCCGTCTTCGGTTTGCGCCTGAAGACGACTAAAACCTTTCTGCATCTCTCTAGGGGGCAGGCAACACTCGTCCTGCATTCATCCCGGATCAGAGAGGGTTGAGATTATACCAGGTGGAGGAGATTGAGACCACTTGTACCTAGAATAGTGTTCTGCAAATGGGCTCCATATCTTCAGAAAAATGGGAGTGGGCGGGGGATAAACTGAGGCAATACTGAGGGCTTGTGGACACGCATTGCTTCTTGTTAGTCTACTCACTGACCAAGTACGTCGTCCAGTGAAACCCATTTTGCATTTATTCTTCAGCCAAATTAATGCGGAACTGCTTTTTCTGCTGTTTTCTTTTCTCCCTCCAGGTGATTTACAGCAAGTACACGGATTTACTTCCCAAAGAAATTGTCAACGAAGATGATCCAGGGCTCCAGCGGCCTGACGAAGAAAGCATCAAGGAGGTATGTCATTCCTCAGTAATGTACGAGACCAAAAACATTGTGGCAATTTTTCCCAACTCGCGCTTTATCTGATTGAGTTGTTGAAAACAGATAAAGGGATTCAATAGGGGTAGCTACAAAGAAACTATCCTCTGGTGGATGGGGGAATCCAGAGCAGAGAGGTGGGACATCATCTTAAAATGAGAGCTAGGCCTCATAGGGGTGAAATTGGGAAGCATTGTTTCACGCAAAGGATAGTGCAAATCTAGAACTCTTATCCATCAAAAGGCTGTAGATGGTGGACCCATTCACATTTTCATGACTGACGTGGATAGATTTGTATTAGTTCAGTGAATCAAGGGATATGGAGTTGACGTACAGCTCAGCCAGAATCTCAAAAGAATGGCGGAACAGGCTTGAGGGGCTGAATGGCCTCCTCATCATGTGGAAGGATTATTATCGTTTTTAACACGCAATGTGTACCAAAGACATATTTCTGTAGAAGTGAGTTGTGTCGAGGCTGATTGCACATTCTGTCCAGTTGTGCAATATTGCGGTTGGGTCCGAGGTTCTTACATGTGAATTGCTAGACAAAGTAAGACCAAGATCCATCCCAGTTTGCCTCCCACCAACCTGGCAATCACTTGTACATATCAAGTCCCAACCTATATTCCTGCCCCACCCTCTACCCCCGCCCCAACCGGGGAGATATGAAAGGGGAAATGGTGATTTCAAAGTTAACACAAATAGAAATTTATTCTAGTCCGTGCAATCCTCTCTGCACTTTGCCAGCCTTGCTTTCCCTACAGCAAGCAAACTGCTGTATATTTATGAAATGTTGGTGTTTGGGGAACGCAACCAAACTCTTTAATTGGAGCTCCCAATTATACAAAGCGTGCCAGCGCGTCATTTTGGGCAGTAATACACTGTGATAGTTAGCTTTGCCCTGGGTAAAACAACGTACCTCAGTGGTTAGAGCACTCTCCTTACAAGAGAGAGACCTGAGTTTGATTCCCTGCAGGGTGAAACCTCGGGCAAGTTTCCTTACGCCTGATAATAATCCCTCAAAAAAAATTGTTCATTTCAATCCACGACTGTTTGCGTTACATTGCTGTGCACAATTGACTGAGGCGTTTCACCCACAAATATACAGTCAATTACTGTACAGTATATTCTGTGAAGCGCTTTGAAATGTCTAGAAGACGTGAGAAGTGCAATTTCAAATGCAAGGATTATTATTATTAACAGCCCGTTAATGCCCAAATTACATTTGGAGGCTGAGCTATCCAGTGTGTGGGGAAACTCAGTGTTGTAGGCGTAAGGCTGCTGGGAGGGAGCCTGTGCGTAACTGTTGTCATTTTTCTCCCGTTTCGTTGTAGTTGACAGAAAAGACGCGATCGGCTCTCGAGAAACAAGTATCACAGAAGGTAGCGGCCGCCATGCCTGTCCGGGCAGCTGAGAAATTGGCCCCCGCCCAGTACATCAGGTTAGAGGGGTCATTACTCTTCACCACCATGACAGACTAACAATCAACGACAACAACCACAAAATTACATTTATAGAATGCCTTTCACGTCGGAAGGACGTTCCAAGGCGCTGACTGTCAGGTCAGGACCCGAGTAGAGTGGAGTGGCAGGGTGGGGAGGGGAAGGGAGGGAGAGACTTAGGAGGGAAGGGAGAATGTCGCCACTGTCGAGCGCTCTGGGGGCACTACTATACTCGAGGGGCATGATATAAATGCAAGTTGTTGTTGTTGGGAATAGCCAGCGTATTGTGCCAGCTCCCTCCCCAAATCTCCTGGCTTTCATCCTCCCTCCCGGTCGTCAAACGCATATCACAATGTACATGTTAGCTTTGGTTTTGCTGAACATTCCCTCATCACTTACATTTGGAGGACACCTTACCCCCATATACACACACACACACACACCTTCAGATCAGGACTGAAGACCTTACCCTCTACCTCACCCCCCCCCCACCACCTCCACTCAGCTAGGTCTCAGACAGTCAGGAATCGAACCTGAGCAGGGGGTTGGGATCAGTAGGGCGAGAAAGGTGGCCGAAGATACGGATGAAGAGGGTGGTTTTGAGACGTGCTTTGATGCAAGTCGTTGAATGTTGAGATATTCATTCTCAATGAAAGTCTGTTTTACTCGAGAGTCTAGGTTAGAATTGCTGTGTCGACAGCCACTTTCACTGGCTGCTTTGTCAATTTCAATGAAAGGTTTGGTACATTTGCACGCTGTCCTTTCACAGAGTACAGAACATTCTTACCCAGCAAATCGGTGCCCATTGTATTGCTGTTTCCCGTGGTAGAGGACGGCAAGGCAGAGATAAAAACAGCCAGACTAATACTTTATTCAATTAAATTGTGACGGATAACATCAGAAGTGGGCGATCCTTCATGGTTCAATGACAGCTCACTGCTCCCTGTCACAATAGAAAGGGTTCTGCTATTTGCTGTGACTGATGTATCTTTCGAGCAGCCCCCAGGTCAAATAACGGGAGTATCGTTGAATAATGCAGTCTTGGTTTTTCTTTCCTCTGGGATGGAGGACTTTGTAGATGAACCAAATCCATTATCAGATTTATGCAGCGGTCTTTTGACTGGCGAGGCTTGATTTCACTTCCTTTTATACAATTCCTTTTCTCTCTTGTTGCAAGCACGCGGCAGGGTTAAGCGTTCTAATGTCATGGGAACAGTCATTGACTGAAGTTAAGAGCAGAGTGGTGGGCCTGAATGGATAGCTCTTTCAGGGACAGGCGCAGACAACGGGGAGAATGGCCTCCTTTGTGCTGTGAAAATTTCTGTGAGTCTACGTCACCGAGCCACTTTTGTAATAGACGCCAAGTGCCTGCGCTTTACATAGCGAGCGATTCAAAATGACTGCACGGCAAGGCAGAGGAAGGGATATCTTAGTGCTGCGGCAAAGAGTGGTTAATTTTGTCTCTCAACACAAATGTGGGAGCGACACTTCATCACTGTCACTTTACTGGGATGACTTCTCTTGGTTGAAATGCAAGCCGTAAAATAGCTGATTTTCGCATTACGTGCTCGGAATTCACTCCAGAGTTCAACCTCTACCAAAACACAATAGCAATCATGCAGTGTAATCTTTCTCTCATTTCCTCCACACCCCCCTCTCTATCTCATCTCTCGCTCTCTCTCCCTCCCCCATTCTCTCCCTCCCCCACCTCTCTCCCTACCCACCTTCTCTCCCTCCCCACCCTCTCTTCCTCCCCGCCTCTCTCCCTCCCCCCTCTCCCTCCTGCCCCCTCTCCCTTTCCCCTCTCTCCCTTTCCCCTCTCTCCCTCCCCCCTCTCTCCCTTTCCCCTCTCTCCCTCCCCCCTCTCCCATCCCCTCTCTCCCTTACCTCTCTCCCTACCCCCACTGTCTCCCCAACCCCCCTTCCACCCCCTCATTCTTCCTTCTCTCTCTCCCCTTCCCACCCCCAACCCCCCCTCAAAGCACTTTTGTACACTATATTATCAGCCCGCCTTAGCACTCTCGCCTCTGAGGTGTGGAGTTAAGCTCAACATCGAGCTGTTTTGACGTGATAAGACCCAAAATCAAATGCAGGGATTATTATTAGAATAAAACATAAATTTTAGCAACAGGTTTTTAATCCCCACCTATTCACTGAATTACCTTGATCCTCAAACAGCTTCATCTCTCTCTTTTGAAACCTCTTTTGTAACAAGTTCAAGTATCTCTTTCACTCGCGCACAAACACAGTTACTCCACTTTTATAGTATATCATGTGAAGCGCTTTGAGACCCCTCAACAACATGATAAGGTGCTGTATCAGATATAACGATTATTATAATTCAATAGCCTCTCCTGTATATTACATCCCTGTGTTGTCCAAGGCTAAGTATGTTGAATGCTACCTTCAGCCACTCTGCCCCCACCCTCTGGAACTCCATCCTGAAGTCCCTCCCGACTCGCCCCATCCCTTATCTCCTTCAAGACCCACCTCAAGGGGGTCTTGAACAGTCTTCTTCGACTGTTAATTGATCAACCTCCTCCCCCCCACCCCCTGCCCTCCACTCTCCCCAATCCCGAACACCAACCCGGGTCCGGGATATTGTCTATCCAGCGCCTTGGGACGTCCTCCCAACCTGAACGATGCCATACAAATGTCATTTTGCTGTTGTTTTGACATCTGTTGAAAGAAGCCCCACTCCATTAGGCATTGCACCCACAGGGTACGTGAGTAGATGTTTTATCTGTGGTGCCTTCATTAACTGGTTCAGTGAACATTTTGTGCGTTATATTGCTCAAGGAAGCGCTCGTCAATCTTGCACAACTTATTTTGTGGGGACACTGCTGTGCGCATTTGGCTGCTGCCTTTCGCCCTCAAAACATACAGTCGATGCCACTTTACAGTATACGCAATGCAAGGAATATTATTGAATAATCCTTGCATTTTGAACTCATATCTCTTCAGCAAACAAAATTTACTCTTGAAATGTTCGACAAAAAGCGTGGGTCAGTGCAGAGCGCTGAGTTCACGCGAACAACAACAAGCGACAGTGTGAGCTGTATTCTCTCTGTTGGCAGGTACACGCCATCTCAGCAAGGTGTCGCTTTCAACTCAGGAGCCAAACAGAGGGTCATCAGGATGGTGGAAATGCAGAAGGACCCCATGGAACCGCCTCGCTTTAAGTAAGAGAGAATGTGTCACGCAGAGAAAAAAATATTTTCATCTAATGTGGTTGTGCAACCTTTTAGTTGCCTCCCAATCCATGTTTAGAATCTTCTGTCGAGCTCATCGTGTGTAGGAGTCAGCCTGGCTCAGTGAGGCACTTGCACCTCAGAGTCAAACTTCTATGTCGGGGCTTGAACTTACACAGTCCGAGCTGACGCTGCAACACAGCGCTGGGAGTTATGTTAATATTATGCTCCTATTTATTATTATGTTACATTGTCGGAGATGCCGTCCTTTGGATGAGACGTTAAACCAAGGCCCTGTCTGCCCTGGCCCCCGCTAGTTGCTATGAGGAGACTATATAAATGCAATTTGTTGTAGATTCCACAGTTCCCACAGCCTCTGGCCGAGCTTCCGTTTGACCGACTTTATCCTCTTGTGTTTAGGATCAACAAGAAGATCCCCCGGGGACCCCCCTCACCTCCAGCCCCCGTTATGCACTCGCCCAGCAGAAAGGTAAGATCAGCCAAAGCCTCACCACAAGCAGTGGCAGAAGCAGCTCGATGGGCTGACTGACCGAACACCCGGTTCTGCCTTTTCCCAACAGACACTATCAGCTTTGTTTGATTTTGTTTTGCTTTCAGCTGAGGGATCTCTGGAGAATGACTTTCCGTTAGCGAGCCTAGAGGTCACACATCTCCCTGTTGGTGCTTGTTGGGTTGCGCTCTTGTTTAGACAGGGCTGGGTGACTCGATGGCTTTTGGAGTCAATGTAACATTGTGGTTAGCGCACTTGCCTGGAAAGTGAGAGGATCCGGGTTTGATTCCCAGCAGGATGAAACCTGAAGCAAGTTTCCCTGCTCCACTCACCTGTTTACCCAGCAGTGAGTAGGAAGTCGGTTGTTTGTCGATTGGTAGATCACTCTCTGGGGATGGGTAATAATCATTTAAATTGTCACTGAAATCCCCGACTGTGTGGAAGGAACACACTGCTGTGTGCAATTTGCTGCTGCAGTTCACCCACAAAATATTTTCCAATATATCCTGTGAAGCGCTTTGAGGTGCCTGAGTGACGTGATAAGGCGCTGTATCCAACGCAAGGATTATTATTATTATTATCAATAATATTTATCTGGAAAGTTTCTGGCTGCCACACTGAAAACGTTAGCGGTTTGATGGTCAAATCTGATAAAGACAGAGGGTTGAAACTTGCCATGTCTGTGCAACAGCTTGGCAGCTCGTGAGAATGGACTGTTTATCGGGTGTCAGAGATCAAGACAAACGTCTTCTGCTCTCTGATTAGCGATAAGTGAGGCGGCAGATACAATATAATCTCTTCTGTGGTGCAGGCAGGTAACGCCAAGGTATCTGCAGCTCAAAGGGCTTGTTGCGATATGTGGGAACCCCTGCTGGTTTGCCCTGGCTCCTTGTTAAATTCACCGGGTTCCTGTAATGTATTTTCAGATGACAGTGAAGGAACAGCAGGAATGGAAAATCCCCCCGTGCATATCCAACTGGAAAAATGCAAAGGTGAGAGTCCGACTGTCCGTCTGTCTGTCTGTCTCTTTCTTACTCTCTCTCTCTCTTTCCCGTTTGAAATTGGGCCTTTTCCCCCAATGCCTTAGAGCACTCGCCTTACAAGCGTGAGACCTGTGTTCGAATCCAGGCCCAAACCTTGGGCAGGTTTCTTTACTCCGTACGCCTAATTATAATCCGTCCCCCAAAACACTCACAATAATAAAATTGGTCATTTCAATCCACGACTGTTGTGGAGACACTGCTGTGCGCAATTGGCTGCTGTGTTTCACCCACAAATATACAGTCAATTCACTTTACAGTATATTCTGTGAAGCGCTTTGAGACGTCGATAAGATGTGAAAAGCTCTATATCAAATGCAAGGATTATTATTATTATAATGCCATGTTCAGTGAGCATTGCAGCACAATGACTGTGGAGTCCAGTGGACAGACTATTTCAGTCTGGCTACGTTAACTGCAAGAGGTTGTAACATAATTTCAGTAACTGCGCCTATTATCAAATACAGGGATTATTATAGTTCTATTGTGGAGCGAATACTCACTGCTCATTACACTGAAGCAAGCCACACACCTCATTCAGGTTCAGCTCCAGAAAGGATGGTGACTGTGGCAGTGAGGCTGCTAGCGTGTGGATACTGTAAGGCAATGATTCACAAGACATTACAGTTTATTCCACTTAGGATCCCCTAAGTGAAACGTTTGATTTATTGCTTAACGGCCCCTGGGAAGATGTTGTATTGTCTGTGTTGGGGTAGGATGTGTGATTCTGCCTGAAACTGTTGAGTGAAATGACTCATCTGAAATCATCCGGGGGGGTGCAAGGCGAGCAATGTATGTAAGTGTCATTTTTTATTGCAGAGTGGGACTTTGATTGTCATTAAATTTATTCAAAGTTGGGATATATGAACACGTTCTTAACGTTTCAAACAGGTTTTATCATTCAATTTAAAAATAATCCACTGTATCAATGAACGCAAATTTGTCCAGATGAATCTGTGATCTAATTTAGCCAGCGATGGGGAGAATCTTAGCAACCAGTGTACCTGCATTCCTGTGGACTGAAATTTCAGTGCAAAGACATGACTGGTTGTTTCAATGGAGAGTCTATAGCTCTTATCTGAAGTGCTGTATGGAGTTGAGTTTGTTTCCCCGGAAAAAGATAGCACACCTTTCACCTGTTGACGCAATGTGTTTGTGTGTGTGTCAGGGTTACACCATTCCCCTAGACAAGCGTCTGGCTGCTGACGGCAGAGGGCTTCAGACTGTCCACATCAATGAGAACTTTGCCAAACTGGCAGAGGCACTCTACATAGCAGACAGAAAGGTAAGTTCAGAGACGTGGAAACATGCCAGCAAAGTTTGACTGTGTGTATTCTGAATAATTACACTCACCATTCCTTCCTCCCTTCCTTCCTTCCTTCCCTCCCCCACCCACTGCCACACCAATAGGTGCCCGTTCACCTCCCCACCTCTCCAACCTGCTCACCCCCCCCCCACTCCCCCCACATGCTGCCTCCGCTCAATTGGCTACAGCCTCCTATTTGTCCCTCGTCTCCCCCACCGCCCCCCCGCTCCACCATCGGTGGCTGTGCCTTCAGCCACTATGGCCCGAAACCCTGGAACTCTCAAATCCCTTTGTCTCACTGCCCCACATGAAGGGCGCTTTGTAAACACAAGTTGTTGCTGAAACCGTTCCCTCCGGCTGACTGACTTGTGTTGCGTGGCATCGTGTGTGTAATTAGGCCCGTGAAGCTGTGGAGATGCGAGCGCAAGTGGAAAGGAAAATGGCTCAGAAAGAGAAAGAGAAGAAGGAGGAAAAACTGCGGGAGCTGGCTCAGATCGCGAGGGAGAGGAGAGCCGGTATCAAGGTCCACGAGAAAGGTATTGGACACTAAAATAATTGTACGTCAGACGTCAAAGCGATCAGTCATGAGGAGAGATTGGCAGAGCTGAACTTGTATGCATTGCATTTATTTAGTTATAAAAATGTATTTGCATTGCATTTCGCCCACAAAATACAGTCAATTCACTTTACTGTATATTTTGGTAAGCACTTTGAAACAACAACCACAAAATTACATTTGTAGAGCACCTTTCACATCAGGAAGACATCCCAAGGCGCTGGACAATCAGGAGTTAGGACCGGAGCAAGTGGGGGGAGGGTGCAGGGTTTGGATGAGGGCAGGCAGAGAGGTGGGAGTGCAGCTGAAGGCACGGTTGAAGAGGAGGGTCTTGAGACCGGTCTTAAAGGAGGTAAGGGAGGGAGCGAGGTGAAGGGATTGTGGGATGGAGTTCCAAAGCGTAAGGGCAGAGAGCCTGAAAGCCCAGCCACCGAGGGTAGGACGAGTCGGGCGGGAAACATGGAGCAGGCCAGAGCCCACTGAACGGAGGGAACGGACAGGTTGATAGGGGGTCAACAGGTCAGAGAGGTAGGAGGGGGCAAGGCAGTGGGGGAGCCTTGAAAGTGAGGTCTAAGATCTTGAAATCAACATCTTGAAGACATAAGGCACTATATCAAATACATGGATTATTATTATAATTCCCAGTTCTTTCCCATAACTTGATTTTTTTTTACTGCTCAGGTATATATAATTTATCTTTTGAATTATTCTATTTATGGAGCCTCAGTAACCATTTGTGGTAATGAATTCGACCAATAAAACATTTTGCACCTCAATTTGAAAAAGACATTATATATTGCAAAAAAAATTTACATTTTGATTGAATTCGTTGGTCTAACCTCCAGGATCTGTGACTATTGTACAGAGTGAGTGAAACAGCAACATTTCTGTGAATGGAATGTAAATTCTGTTCCCTTTTCAGCTTTTAATTAGTTGTGTTAAATTATATATTTTTTCAAGAAAGGTTTATCCAACAAAGTTTGAAAGGAACTGATGTTAAAAGTAAAACATCTTCACCGGGGTTAATGAAGGCCTGTAGCTCAACGGTTAGACCACTCACCTTGCGAGTGAGAGGACCTGGGTTAGGATCTTGGGCAAGGTGAAACATCAGGGCGTGAAGGGCGTGATTCCTAACTCCACACACCTTTGTTTACCGAACAGCGAGACGGAGCCCAGTTGTTAGTCGATTGGCGGATCACTTTTCTGGGGTATTAATAATAATAATCCTTGCATTTGACATCCACGTCTTGTGGATGTCTCAAAGCGCTTCACAGAATATAGTGGACTTGTGCATTTGTGGGCTCAACGCGGCAGCCAATTGCGCATAGCAGTGTCGCACAAACAGTCGTGGATTGAAATGACCAATTTATTATAGGTTTCTTTGGGGGGGACGGATTATTATTAGGTGTGTGGAATAAGGAAACTTGCCCACGGTTTTGCTCTGACCTGGGTTCGAAAACAGGTCTCCCACTTGTAAGGCCAGTGCTCTAATCCCTTTAAAAGAAATTAAAATAGTTTGGTCACTCAATCCACGGCTGTTTGTGGGATACTGCTGTGCGCAGTTGGCTGCCGCGTTTCGCCCACTTCAATTCACTTTACAGTATATTCCGTGAAGTGCTTTGAAACATCTTGTAAACATAATATCATGGTATCAAATATAGGGATTGTTAGCGTGATTCATTTTTGAAATTACTCTGGTGTTATTCTCCGGGCTTGCTTTTTGAACTTGTTTTCTTGTCTTAAAGAGGAAAATGAAAGGGAGCGAGATGAAATTCGTCACGAGAGAAGAAAAGATCGTCAGCACGACCGGAACGTTGCGAGGGCAGCGCCCGATAAGAGGTACGAGAGAGAACTAGAGAGAGGAATATGTCACCTCTGTTTTGTTATGGGTATTTTTAATCGTGTACATGAAAAATCACGTACATGGCTAACTTGGAAAGCACATTACTTCCCGGCTTCAGTTCAGTCCGATCCCACAAATGGATAGTTCTGTGACGTTTCACTACGTGGATCATTAATGTTAAATAAATGTTACTTGGGTTTAGGTTTTACCAGTGGTAGCCGAGGGCGGTGCAACTAATTCCATGTGGAGTCGTGTAGCTCAGTGGTTAGAGAGCTCGCTTCGCAAGTAAGAAGACCTGGGTTCGATTCCTGGCAGGGTGAAATGTTGGGCAGGTTTCCTTTCTCCACATGTCTCCGTTTCCCCAGCAGGGAGTAGGAACCCGGTTGGTAGTCGATTGGTGGATTGCTTTCTGGGGTTAATAATTATTTCCCCGAAAATATAATAATAAATTGACTGCTTCAATCCACAACTGTTTGTGGGACACTGCTGTGTTTGTGGAACACTGCTGTGCGCAATTGGCTGCCGTATTTCGCCCACAGATTATGCAGTCAAATTCACTTCACGCTAGGGAACGGCGATATATCAGTACATCGCTAAAACCCGATATGATTTTCATATCGGTATGCCGATATAGACATTTTAAAAATACCGATATATCGAAAAATGATATATCGAGGTAAAAAATCGGGATGCGAGCACAATCAACTACAAGATCCAGAATGCTCATCTCTATACACAATGCACAGACCGAGGTGCAAAGCCGCCATCTTGTATTCATAGTCCTCGAATACAATATACAGGTATGGGGGGGGTGAGGGGGAGAGAGACTGCTGGGGGGGGGGGGGGGGGGGGTGAGGGGGAGAGAGACGGCTGGGTGGGGGAAGAGGAGGAGAGAGACGGCTGGGGGGGGGAGAGGGGGAGAGAGACGGCTGGGGGGGGGGGGGGAGAGGGGGAGAGAGACAGCTGTGGGGGAGAGAGATGGCCGGGGGGGAGAGGGGGAGAGAGATGGCTGAGGGGGAGAGAGACGGCTGGGGGGGGGGAGGGGGGGAGAGAGACAGCTGGGGGGGGGGGGGGGGAGGAGAGGGGGGGAGAGACGGCTGGGTGGGGGGGGGGGGAGAGAGACGGCGGGGGGGTGGGGGAGGAGAGGGGGAGAGAGACGGCTGGGGGGAGGGGGAGAGAGACGGCTGGGGGGGGAGGGAGAGAGAGACGGCGAGAGGGGGAGAGAGACGGGGGGAGAGGGGGAGAGAGACGGCTGGGGGGGGGGGGGGAGGAGAGGGGGAGAGAGACGGCTGGGGGGAGGGGGAGAGAGACGGCTGGGGGGGGAGGGAGAGAGAGACGGCGAGAGGGGGAGAGAGACGGGGGGAGAGGGGGAGAGAAACGGCTGGGGGGGGGGGGAGAAGGGGAGAGACTGCTGTGGGGGGGAGGAGAGGGGGAGAGAGACGGCTGGGGGGAGGAGGAGAGGGGGAGAGAGACGGCTGGGGGGAGGAGAGGGGGAGAGAGACGGCTGGGGGGAGGAGAGGGGGAGATAGACGGCTGGGGGGGGGGGAGAGGGGAGAGAGACGGCTGGGGGGGGGGGAGAGGGGAGAGAGATGGCTGGAGGGGGAGTGAGACGGCTGGGGGGTGGGGGGGGGGGAGGAGAGGGGGAGAGACGGCTGGGGGGAGGAGGAGAGGGGGAGAGAGACGGCTGGGGGGAGGGGGAGATAGACGGCTGGGGGGGGGGAGAGGGGAGAGAGACAGCTGGGGGGAGGGGGAGAGAGACGGCTGGGGGGGGGGAGAGGGGGAGAGAGACGGCTGTGGGGGAGAGGGGGAGAGAGATGGCTGGGGGGGAGAAGGGGAGAGATACGGCTGGGGGGGGGGGAGAGGGGGAGAGATACGGCTGGGGGGGGGGGAGAGGGGGAGAGAGACGGCTGGGGGGGGGGAGGAGAGGGGGAGAGAGACGGCTGGGAGGAGGGGGAGATAGACGGCTGGGGGGGGGGAGAGGGGAGAGAGACGGCTGGGGGGAGGAGGAGAGGGGGAGAGAGACGGCTGGGGGGAGGGGGAGATAGACGGCTGGGGGGGGGGAGAGGGGAGAGAGACGGCTGGGGGGAGGGGGAGAGGGGAGAGAGACGGCTGGGGGGGGGGAGAGAGACGGCTGTGGGGGAGAGGGGGAGAGAGATGGCTGGGGGGGAGAAGGGGAGAGATACGGCTGGGGGGGGGGGAGAGGGGGAGAGATACGGCTGGGGGGGGGGAGAGAGAGAGACGGCGATGGGGGGAGGAGAGGGGGAGAGAGACGGCTGGGGGGAGGGGGAGATAGACGGCTGGGGGGTGGGAGAGGGGAGAGAGACGGCTGGGGGGAGGGGGAGAGAGACGGCTGGGGGGGGGGGAGAGGGGGAGAGGGCTGGGGGGGGGGGGAGGAGAGGGAGAGAGACGGCTGGGGGGAGGAGGAGAGAGACGGCGGGGGGGGGGGGTGGAGGAGAGGGGGAGAGAGATGGCTGGGGGGAGGGGGAGAGAGACGGCTGGCGGGGGGAGGGAGAGAGAGACGGCGAGGTGGGGAGGAGAGGGGGAGAGAGACGGCTGGGGGGAGGGGGAGAGAGACGGCTGGGGGGGGAGGGAGAGAGAGACGGCGGGGGGGTGGGGAGAGAGACGGCTGGGGGGAGGGGGAGAGAGACGGCTGGGGGGGGAGGGAGAGAGAGACGGCGATGGGGGGAGGAGAGGGGGAGAGAGACGGCTGGGGGGGGAGGGAGAGAGAGACGGCGGGGGGGGGGGGAGGGAGAAAGAGACGGCTGGGGGGGTGGTGGGGTAGAGAGACGACAGGGGTGGGGGTGCGAGAGAGGGACGGCGGGGTGGTGGGGGGGGGAAGAGACGGGGTGGATGTGATAATTTACAGATAGATAGAGATGGGGGGGATGTGAGAGAGGAGACATAGAGAGACACAGACAGAAAAACACAGAGATGGAGAGAGTGAGAGACACAGAGAGAGAAAGATATTTACCTCCTGAGAAGATAGGCCCCGCATGCGCAGTACAAAAAAACTGAAAATATCGGTATTTCGGTATATCTCGATATGAGCCAACCGATATATCCATATCCGAAAAATTCCCATATCGCCGTTCCCTACTTCACGCTATATTCTGTGAAGTTCTTTGTTATTACTATTATTTATTATTATGAAGCTCTTTGAGACGTCCCGAAGATGTGATCAGGCGCTATATCAAATGCAAGGATTATTATTATTATTTGTATTTGTTAACCATCAGGTCCAAACTGCAGAAAGACCAGGATCGGGATATCAGTGAGCTGATTGCCTTGGGCGTGCCAAACCAACGGGTGTCAACTGACATCCAGTATGACCAAAGACTCTTCAACCAGAACAAGGTAAGCACGGAGTGAAGTGGAATTAGCACATAGGGCTTTGATAGCTTTGCTCCTCGCTCACTAACTGTCACAGCTGAGGAGATTTGGTTTTCTCCTTTGCCCTGCATGAGCAGGTGGAGAGAGCAACAACAACAACATCAAATTACACTTGTGTAGCTCCCATCATGGCAGAAAGACGTCCCAAGGCACTGGACTTTCAGGGGTTTTTTGGGCCCGAGTTGGGGTTAGTTAGGGCGGCCAGTTGAACAAGAAGGTATTTAGATGGGACTTGAACAAGGTAAAGACAGGAGTGAGTCCCAAAAGAGTGGGGGCAGAGCTGCTGAATGCCTGACTGTTATGCACTGTGCCAACCGCGAGGCATTGCTTCACAAAGAGAGCGTGGCTCCATTTCTGTTAGGTCAGGGTATATCAAGGAGATGGGGCAAAGGCGGGTAATTGGAGTTGTGTTACAGATCAGCCATGATCTAATAGAATGGTGGAACAGGCTCGAGGGACTGAATGGCCAAATCCTGTCCCTATGCTCTAAATTGAAGGCAATGCTCAGTTTTATTTCCAACCCTTTTCCTTCCTCCCACTCGTGTCTGCACACTCACTCGGGAATGAGCCACCCAGGGGCAGAAATGGGGGAGAGTGGCTGCTTGTGTACAGATTTGTAGATGTATATGTAGATTCATGCCGCGTTTAGCCCACAAAATACACAGTCACTCCTCTTTCACAGTATAATCTGTGAAGCACTTTGAGATGTCCCATCGAAGTAATGAGGCGCTATAGCAAATGCAAGGATTTTTTTTTAGTGTATCCGGTGTATAGGTTTTTAACGTTGCCGGCATTTTATGATGGTGCAGTGTGGGAGCCAACACGTGAATATGATCGCTCAATTTATAATAATAATCATTGCATATAATAAACAAACACACAGTCACTACACTCACCCACAGTTAGCAGCAGAGGGCCATACCATGGTTTGATTTGCTGTATCAAATACAAGGATTGTTATTAATAATAATGATTCATACAATATTTGATGGTCAAATTTGAGTGACTAATTTTTTGGGGAGGGATTATAATACTTGCATTTAATATAGAGCTTTTCATGTCTTCTAGACGTCTCAAAGCGCTTCACAGAACATACTGTAAAGTGATTTGACTCTATATTTTGTGCGCGAAACGCAGCAGCTAATTAATTATGCGCAGCGGCGTCCTACAAACAGTGGGACGGTGGAACGAAACCTGACCAAATTATTCAGGTTTTTTTGAGGGATTAGTAGGCGTGTGGAGTGAGGAAACTTGCCCAAGGTTTTGCCTCGACCTGCGTGGAATCGAACCCAGGTCTCACCCTTGCGAGGCGAGTGTTCTAACCACTGAGCTACAGGACTCCACTACATCAGTGGCCACTGTGGAACAGTAGCTGTGGAACAATTGGAACCGTATGTGGAACAATTACAGGTTCTTACAGCTGAGAACTAGCGAAACTAATTACTTTTTTTTTACAACCTAAAATAATAATAATGCTTGCTTTTGATATAGCTCAATCGTTTTTTGTTGGCGACTTTGTGATAAAACTGGAAACACAATTTTATTCCTGTTGCCTGATTTTCCCACCCAGCGACAATTTGCATTTACACAGCGGCTCTCACGTAGAACAAACATCTCGGAGCGCTTTGCAAATAAAATTGACTGGAAATGAAACGAGTGTGAAACAGCAGCAAATCCGTGCTAGCAATCTCAACATGAGCAATAAGACGAGGAGCCAATTAATTTGAATTTGAATTAACAAATATTATCGAGTCTGAACATTTCAAATGGCTTATTGTGGAGAATGAGCTGATGACTTTTCTGCCAGCGGCTGCAAGCCTACAGAGCTCGCTCCAAACATTTAGGATTCATTCTGCTACCAACAGAAATCTAAACATGTATGGCCTTTCTATTCAATCAATTTAGGATTCATTTGAAACAGTGAAATTGTTTGGGAATATCGCATAAACGCTCTGTCATACACGTTTATGAAATGGGTCAGTAACTTAGCAGCTTGAATGTTTGAGCAACTAATACTGCTTGGTACATTCAACAAGAACATAAGAATTTGCCAAGCGATAGAAGATCAAGACCCATCTAGTTCGCCTTCCACCATCCTGGCAGTCACTTGCCGTGTTGTGTCCCAAACTATATGCTGCATCCCGAGAGATTTCCTAACAGAAATTGATGTAGTAAATTCTCATAGAAGGACTTTGTTTTGAGCATGAGCTTTTGCTCTATCGACCACTTCATCCTCCTGCACCGCCTCTCCTCCCGGCTCAATCTCCACAGACCTGCCCTCGCCTGGTTCGACTCCTCCCTTTCTCATCGTCTCCACTTTGTCGCCACCAACGGCTTCTCTTCCAGCCTCCGCACTGTAACCTGTGGTGCCCCCAGGGCTCTGGCCTTGATCCTTTACTTTTCAACATCTATATGCTCCCCATTGATGAAATCATCCGCGGACATGGGGTTAACCGCCACATGTATGCGGATGACACCCAACTCTATCTTTCTGCCTCTACCCTCGACTCCAGGGCTACTACTGCCCTGCCAGACTGGCTGTCAGACATCAATTTGTGGATGAGCTAACTTTCTACAATTGAATGTCAACAAGACAGAGGTCCTCATGATCGGCTCGCGCCAGCGCCTTCACACACCAGGTGCTGGCAGCATCAACCTCTATGGTTTCTGTTTGGTGAATAGTGGTGTGTGGAGTAAGGAAACTTGCTGAAACTTGCTCAGTTTGTTGAAGGAAACTTACTCAATGTTTCGCCCTCCCCTTACTCAGGATTCAATTCAAGATCCTGGTCCTCACCTTCAAAGCCCTCCACGGCCTTGCCCCACCCTACCCTACAACTTCCTAACCCCCTACCAATCTGTCCTTTCCCTCCGCTCAGCGGGCTCCGACCTTCTCCACATCCCCCACCCACCTGCCCCAACATTGGCAGAAGACCCTTCAGCCACTCTGCCCTGAACCCCTGGGACTCTATTGCGCAGTCCCTCCACCTCGTCCCCTCTCTGGCCTCCTTCAGGTCCCACCTCAAGACCCTCTTCTTCAATGGTCCCATTGGTCACCCCAAATCCTTGTTGGTTGGGATTACTCTTTACTGAACTTTTGCCTCCACCGTCCGCGACTCCAGCTCGGGTCTGAAAACAATGACTGTCTAGCACCATGGGACGTCCTCCTGACCTGAAAGGTGCTATACAAATGTAATTTTGTTGTTGTCGTTCATATGACAGAAAACATCCTGGTTGGGGTCTTTCAAGGGCTTTGAGACCTCTCGAAAAGATGTGATAAGGCGCTATATCAAACGCAAGGATTATTGTTAGTTATTTGTTCTGTTCCCAGGGTTTAAGCAGCGGCTTTGCAGGAGGTGAGGATGAGCTTTACAATGTGTACGACCAGCCCTGGAGAGGAGGCAAAGACATAGCCCAAAATCTCTACCGGCCAAGCAAGAATACAGACAAAGACATTTACGGTGATGATTTAGACACGCTGATGAAAAATAACCGGTAAGTGTTTAAAAGTACAGCCTTCGCTTAGAATTCACATCGAATTAAATTGAAATATCTGTAGGTTGAATGTGCAAATGGGTGTGAAATCTATTATCTGAGCAGCAAAAAGCCCCATTTACATCAGTGGTTTCACAAAGTGGTTGGTTGGGATTACTCATTAACTGAACAAAGTTGTGCACTGGCACCCAGTACGTATGACTTGCAACTGCTAGTGAGCTGGTCTGAGCCCTCGGGGAGAATGTAAGGGGGGATTGTACATGTATCTTCAAGCAGCTAGTGCGTGACAAGCGGATTGATTTATATTCCTGCATTAGGTTTGTTCCGGACAAAGAATTCTCTGGCACAGACCGCAGCCGGCAGCGGCGCGAGGGCCCGGTGCAGTTTGAGAGGGACGAAGAGGATCCCTTTGGTCTGGACAAGTTCTTGGAGGAAGCTAAGCAGCACGGCGGCTCCAAGAGGCCGGAAAGCGGGCGTTCAAAAGAGTACGAGCACGAGGGCAAGAAGCGGAGAAAGGAATAGCCGGAACTATGTATGTGCCACACTTTGTGATATAGGAAAGTCTAGTTTAAACCCCTCTCGGTGTTTGGTTTCTGCGTGGAAACGTCAGCCAGGGTAGCAGAAAGTATCTCAAAGCTGCCTGCATTTCCTTTCAACTAGCAGTCGGGTCAGCAATTTCTTGCTCATTTTTGTGTCGGGAGAGGAGGTGAATAGTACAAAATCTTTAAACACAAGATTCCTAGCTGAGACAGTCCCAATTACAAGCTGGTTTACAGTATGTGAAATAAACAATGCATTCTGTCCACTTTCGGAACTTTATTTACAGAGCAACGCAATAAATTCCCTATGATACAAGACCTTTTTCGTGTAATGTGTAAAGTCACTGTTGTCACACCAGTTGGATAAACTAGACTACAATTTTTATTTAACGATAAAAGGACAAATACAATTTGATCTGCGGGCCACACTGTTAACTTGCTGATTCGGTGACTTTATTATTTGATCTTTGTCCTTGAAACACTCTTCTGTTTCTCTGAACTTGGAGCTGTCGAGAGAATAAATTTTTAATGAGTTATTCAATTTCTAGCTCTGCTTCAATACAATACCCACCAGCTCTGTCCCAGTGGAATGTGTAGCTGTAAAATGGTCCTATTAGAAACAAACTGATGTGTCAGTGTTGGCTGACTAAAATTAAATTACCTCTTTCAATAGTCCATTGAAAGCTAGCCAGGTGAACCAACGGGTAAAATGACAGCACAAGACTAGCTCTGTTGGATGAGGGTATTTCAAATCTGCATTGTATTTGTATCACAGTCTGACTGTTGCCGCCATTTTCTTACACCTCATTGTTCATTTTCAAATAAAAATTTCTGTACGCTTTTTTTCCAAAAATTTTCCTTTTAAATCAGTCAAGTTATTTTCTTCTGCAAATGTTCTTTTTTCTCTCAGGGAAGTTAAACGGTAGCGGGAGGAAGAGATATGGTTCTGAAGGTACTTACTAACATCCTGGATTAGTCAGAGGTTAGCATTGAGGAAACACTTCTTCACTCGAGGGTAGTGAATTTATGGAATTCTCCACCACAGAAGGTTGTGGATGCTCAGTCATGAACATATTCAAGACTCAGATTGACAGATTTTTAAAGGATAGAAGGATTAAGGGATATAGGGATAGGACAGGTAAATAGAATTAGGTTAGAAGATCAGCCATGATCGTATTAAAATGGCGGAGCAGGCTCAAGGGGCCAAATGGTCTGCTCCTATTTCTTAAATTCTTATGAAATCGCCACCTTTAAGTCATACAAAATGGAACGGGAAGATTGGGGAAATTTCAAAGACGTTTCCACGACTAGTGATTTTAGTAAAGGATAAATATTTTGTTTGAAACTACTGTAGGGCCTACCTTTATTCCATCTACAACATGTGGATCTTTCTGCAGTGCATTGTGCAGCCCCTCCTCTGTAGTGAAGCCAACCCAGGCAAATCCCTTGTGGAATCCAGACTCTTTGTCCTGCAACATAGGGAAGTTCAGAGGTTTTTTTGGGGGGAAAAGAAAACTGGTAAAGAAATCATCTCCAGACCATAGTGTTCTGAAACTTTTAATAACCGAGGCAAACGCCCATCCATTAGCACTGAACATTGTCCATTAATTTCTGAGCCACAATTCATGCTGAAAAATTAAGAAAGATTGAAACGGGCCATAGGTTTTTGATGGGGTGGGCGGGGTAAAGAGAATTTCAAAACTAGTTACGTTGATACCAAGTGTAGGTTTCAAAAGCTTGCAGATTGTGGAAGTAAGCAAGAGGGTGCTGGAAGAGAATTGAGTTGAGCGTTGGAAGAACAAAGCGATTAAGCAATTTAGCATTAATTGCTAAATTACCGCGGAGGGGAGTATTTGTTTCAAATTAAGGCCAGCAAAATGGTGAGCACATGGTTCAATCTTGGTCCAACTGAACTGATTCCACATCTGTTGATGGAAGTGTAATAATGGACCCAGAGATTGAGCCCCACAGTCTGCAGGTGGCACATTACATTGGAATCACATTATTTTAGCCATTTCCATTCCTTAGAAGAAAATTCTTGCCAAAGATGTTTTGCTCCTTTGGCTATAGGGTTTCAGCAGAAGTTAATTTAGATAATAGTATGTGTAAGCCAATAATATACTGCAAGACTGGAACTCCAGCAGATTGACATTTCCACCCCTGAACATCTTACTGCCTTGTAACACAATTGTAATAACAGATTAATGAGAATCAGATAACACAAATTAAGTGTACAGCTGCAACAAAGTAAAATGAATAGCACTGGATCATCTTCATGCAATTCTGAATATAATTACGAGGGAGAAAATGAAATGCAATCGTGTCAGTAGTAAGTAATAACACATTTCCTCCCTCTGCCCACCACCCCCTCCCCCAAGACACAGAAAAGGCCAGTGTTAGAACAGATGCACTTTTTCCAGGTTCTAATAAAAGTAATTTGTTGTTTGAATTTGGTTGAATAGCAATCATAAATCATTGCACTGACTTTGACTTTTCTCTCACTATTTTAGATGTTATAATAATCCTTGCATCTGATACAGCGCCTTATCTCGTTGAAATAATAATAATACTTGCATTTTGATATAGCGCTTTTCACATCTTCTAGACGTCTCAAAGCGCTTCACAGAATGTACTGTAAAGTGAGTTGACTGTATATTTGTGGGCGAAACGCGGCAGCCAATTGCGCACAGCAGCGTCCCCACAAACAGTCGTGGATTGAAATGACCAATTTTATCATTGTGTTTTGTTTGGAGGGATTATTATTAGGCGCGTGGAGTAAGGAAACTTGCCCACAGTTTCACTCTGACCTGCCTGGATTCGACACAGGTCTTGCCGCAAAGCGCTTCACAGAACATATTGTAAAGTGGAATGACTGTATTTTGTGGGTGAAACTCAGCATCCATAGATGCACAGCAGTGTGCCACAATCAGTTGTAGATTGAGTGACCAATTTTTTAAATATATATATTTATACACAGTAGAAGCCCATTTATCCGGCAACCGCGGGACCTGGCCAATGCCGGTTAAAGCGCCTGCCAGATATTTGGGCGGCCCGCAGCCAAAACCCACTACAAAAAATTTTTGTTCTTTTAACACACCATACACACCAGACTAAGTAATAACAGATAATAACAAAATATTTTATTGGTACTTATTGTTAAAACTACTCTCTTGCGCTTCTCACCTTTACTGGTTGAGGTTTACAGTCCAGCGATTCTTTTTTAAATGGAGGACGCCAAGTGGGTGAAAAAAACGGCAGCACGATTTTAAAGTTGCGCGACTTTATTAGCTGCAAGCTGAAGCCCTAGACTCTACTAGCGGCAAACCCAAATACTGCACCTGCGCGACAATGTGGTTTATCGGCTAGCGTTATTGGCTTGCCGCTAGTATGGCTTTAAAGTCATACGCGCTCCGTTTTTTTCACCCGCTTGGCGTGCTCCATTTTAAAAAGAATCGCTGGACTATAAACCTCAACCGCAGCATCGTGACTTCAAGCTCAGCATCTACCAGCAAAGGTAAAAAGCGCAAGAGAATAGTTTTAACAATAAGTGCCAATACAATATTCTGTTATTATTTATGCATTTACAAATGTTCCACTGCTATTGTTCTGGTTTATCGAATGGGGACTTTTTTTCTCGGCCTGCTGGTTATACTGAAGTGCCAGTGCATCGAGTCACGGATAAACGGGTATAACGGGTATAACATCTAGCAGGTGGTTGTGTGTGTGGGGGGGGGGGGGGGGGTGTTAAACAAAAACAGTAGAAAAATAAATTGAGAACATTTTGGATTAAAAAACCTTGAGCGACGGATGAAAATTTAATTAGCATTTTCTGCCCATGTTAAAAGGGAGGCAGAGAATACACCGTATTTTTCACAGCAGAGTTCCAAACAGCTGCTTCAATGTCAGTGTTTGGCACCAGAACGCAAGCAATTCTGGTGCCAAGCAACATGTCAGGGTGCCAAGAACACAATTTGCATGTCAATCAGGTGGGCTGGGATGCACGTGCATCTTTGGAAGCTAAACAAACAAGAGTCGGAAGGAAGCAGATTTTTTTTTTTAATTTGAGAAAAGAGACTTTACCGATTAACTTTCGTGGAAGCAAAATGCAGTTACACTCAGCGAAAATTATGAAGCGCTGTAGCTCAGTGGTTAGAGCACTCGCCTCCCAAGCGACAGAACAGGGTTCGATTCCAGGCCGGGCGAGACCTTGGGCAAAGTTTCTTTACTCCACACGCCTGATAATAATCCCTCAAAAAACAATAATAAATTGGTCATTTTCATTCACAACTGTATGTAGGGACGCTGCTGTGCGCAATTATGCCGAGTTTCACCCACAAATATACAGTCAATTCACTTTACAGTACATTATGTGAAGCGCTTTGAGACGTCTAGAAGACATGAAAACGCTCTTATCAAACGCAAGGATTATTATTACTCCTTCATTCAATACCATTTGGTATATCCCATACAGCTCTTTGGGACGTCCTCCCGACATGAAAGGCGCTATATAAGTGCAGTTTTGTTGTTGTTGTTGTTCCAGGCCCAGAAGGGAAAATTCTCCCTATCACAAGAAACTATCTGCGGCAGCACAAACCTTTATTTTAGTCCCGGATTTGTCTTGATTCTAATATTGATCAAAACTGTATCTGTAACACCAGATGCTATTAAAAGTGGAATGACATTTTGGCAAAAATATCCCCTAAAGAGATTTCCTTTCTGTGATTAAATTTAACGACAACCTACACCACCTCTACTCTCAGTTCAATCTCCGTGGACCTGCCCTTGCCTGGTTTGAATCCGATCTCTCCCACCATCTCCACTTTTCCACCACTAACTTCTCCAGCTCACACCATCACATGTGGCGTTCCCCCAGGGCTCTGTCCTTTTTCAATAGCTATATGAACTAACTTTCTACAGTTTAAACGTCAGCAAGACTGAGGCTCTATGGATGCACACTACATCTCACCAAGCCAGTCAGGAACCTAGGCATCTTGTTCGACCCTCAACTGTCTTTTCTTCCACAGATTTGCGCCATGACCCTCTTTGCCTTCCCTAACCTCCGCAACATCACCCAACTCTGCCACTGCCTACACCCTCAGACTGCCGAAACCCTCATATATGCCTTCATTATATCCAGGCTCAACTATGCTAATGCCATGCTTGTCGGCTTCCCTAATTCCTCCCTCCATAGGCTGCAGATGATCTAGAACTCTGCAGCCTGTGTCCTCTCCCACACCAGGCTCCGCAACCTTACCACCCCCATCTTCAACCAACTTCACTGGCTTCCCATCACACAGAGAGGACTCCATCCTGCAGTCACTCTGCCTCAGCTACTCCCTTGTATAGTTCAATACCCCTCTCAAGGCCCTCCTCTCTTCGACCGTGCTTTCAGCCACCTTCCTTCCCTCCTGCCCTCCACCCTACTCTATCCCGACCCCCAGCTCAGGTCCGAAACACTCTCCACCTCTCTCTGCCTATCTTCAAATCACACCTGAAGACTTTCCTCTTTAATAATCCTTCAGTCACCCTTTCCGGCTCAGCATTAAGCCAAGCTACTATTGAGCGTTCCGACTCATAACCTGCATGAAGGGCGCTATATAACTAACGTTATTACTGTTGTAAATGGTGTAAACACAAGTTATTACTGTTGTAAATCATAATAAATATTATTGCTTTATTATAATTTATATTCCAATCTTATATTTAAATCGCTTTAATGGGATTAAAGCAACATTGATAACTGAATACTCACAAACGGAAGCAGGCATTTCTTTACACTTCCGAACTGCCCAAAGTATTCCTTGATTTCCTCTGTAAGATATAGAGAATTACAAACCTCCATCATCTGATAACATTCCAACATTCAAAATAAGCACAACCATATCTTTAGGAAGAAGGAAACGGATTCAGTACATTACTACATTCAATCTTTAACAGTTAGGTAAGATTGTCCTATATGTAGTAGGGTCCGGCGACATATCGATAAAACCCGATATAATTTTCATATCGATATGCCGATATAGACATTTCAAAAATATCGATATATCGAAAAAACAATATATCGAGGTAAAAAATCAGGATGCGAGCACACTGAACTACAAGACCCAGAATGCTCATCTCTATACACAATGCACAGACCGAGGTGCAAAGCCGCCATATTGTATTCACAGTCCTCGAATACAATATACAGGTATGCAAGGGCTGGGGGGTGAGAGAGACGGGTGGGGGAGTGAGGGGGAGAGAGACTGCTGGGGGGAGGGGGAGAGAGACGGCTGGGGGGAGGAGGGGGGGAGAGGGGGAGAGAGACGGCTGGGGGGGGGAGAGGGGGAGAGAGACAGCTGGGGGGGGAGAGGGGGAGAGAGACGGCTGGGGGAAGGGGGAGAGATGGCTGGGGGGAGGGGGAGAGACGGCTGGGGAGAGAGACGGCTGGGGAGAGGGGGAGAGAGACTGCTGGGGGGAGTGGGAGGGGGAGAGAGACGGCTGGGGGGGGGGAGAGGGGGAGAGAGACGGCTGGGGGGGGAGAGGGGGAGAGAGACGGCTGGGGGGGGAGAGGGGGAGAGAGACGGCTGGGGGGGGAGAGGGGGAGAGAGACGGCTGGGGGGAGGGGGAGAGACGGCTGGGGGGGGAGGAGAGGGGGAGAGAGACGGCTGGGGGGAGGGGGGGAGAGAGACGGCTGGGGGGAGGGGAGAGAGATGGCTGGGGGGGTGGTGGGGGAGAGAGACGACGGGGGTGGGGGTTGCGAGAGAGAGACGGCTGGGGGGGGAGGAGAGGGGGAGAGAGACGGCTGGGGGGAGGGGGAGAAAGAGACAGCTGGGGGGGGGGGGGGGAGAGAGACGACAGGGGTGGGGGGTGCGAGAGATGGACGGCGGGGGGGGGGGGGGGGGGGAGAAACGGGATGGATGTGATAATATACATATAGATAGAGATGGGGGGCATGTGAGAGAGGAGAGAGGGAGATTGACACAGAGACACACAGACAGAAAAACACAGAGATGGAGAGAGTGAGAGACACAGAGAGAGAAAGATATTTACCTCCTGAGAAGATAGGCACCCGGGATGCGCGCGCACTCCGAATGCGCGCGAGCATGCGCAGTACGAAAAAACTGAAAATATCGATATTTTGGTATATCTCGATATGAGCCCATCGATATATCTAATCGGAAAATTTTCCATATCGACGGACCCTAGTATGTAGTCAAGCATCCCAGATACTGTGCCACATGGAGAAATAACCTCCATCCCAGTCATGCATCTTGATAAGGACAGATAAAAGCAATTCAACCCCCAAAAAGGAGTGTGTTTGGTTGTTGGACGATTTGTGGATCACTCTCTGGGAGCAATAGCCCCCCCCCCCTCTCCCCACCCCTTCAAATAAATTAATATCATTATTCGGTCACTCAACCCACCACTGTTTGTGGGACACTGCTGTGTGCAATTGGCTGCCCAGTTTCGCCCACAAAATAGGCAAGTGCAAGGATTATTATCGTTTTAAATTAACATTCGGCAAATCATTCTGAAGGGCAATATTTATTGATTCAAAATGTCAAAGATTCAGTAGATTTTAATAGGTTTATCCTTTGGGAGTGCTTTACATGGAAGGTGTTTCGAGCCGCGAAAAGATTGCTTTGAATAACTGGGAAGAAAAGAAACAGGAGCTAAAGATTCCATTTCTGTAATCACTTTCCACCTCAGTTGTCATTCGGTTGCAATAATTAGTGAAGGGACAGTTTCCAAATCTGTGCAGACACTTTCAGATGAGATCCAGGGCTGCTAATCTCCAGATTGGAGTGAGATTTATCATCACTGAAAAATAACACAAATTGAAAATCTATTTAAACAAGATGGTCTGTCCTGATGCCTCAGTGGATGAAATGCACCAGACAGTCATTACAAGCACTCTGGGACTCTACCCTGCATGTGGGGCGCTGTATAAATGCAAGTTGTTATCGTGTCCCCAACCTTCCACTAGTCCCGACCAACCCACCACTCTCCCTCTGACCCCACCCGACTCCATCTCACAGACCCTCCGCCTCGCCCTCTCCCTGGCCTGCTTCAAGTCCCGCATCAAGACTCTCCTCTTCGACAGGACCATCGATCAACCCAAATCCCTCCCTTTCCCTCCACCCTCCCTGTCCCCAGCTCGGGTCTGAAACAATGATTGTCCAATGCCTTGGGACGTCCTCCTGACATGAAACGCGCTGTACAAGTGTAATTTTGTTGGTGTTGTTGCCCTGCTCTGCCTCACCCACCTAACCCTCCCCACCATCAGAAGTCAGGCTTTCAGCCTTTCTACCCGCACCCTTTGCAACTCCATCCCCGCATCTCTTTGCTTCACCTCATCCTTTGTTTCATTCACCCCATCGTTTGCCTTCTTCAACCCTCATCTCAAAACATTCCTCTTTAATCATTTGTCTCTATTCCCTATTGGAATAGACAACAACAACATTAAGGCTTTGGCTTGCAGGGTTAACAATAACACTAACAAAATTACATTTATAGAGTGCCTTAGGGCGTCCCTCAGGGCTCTGTCCTACGCCCCTTCCTTTTCACCCTTTACACGCTCCCTCTGGGCAATGTCATCCGCAAACATGGGGTAAATTTCCACATGTATGCGGACGACACCCAGCTGTACCTTTCTGCCTCATACCTCAACCCCCAGACCATCGATGTTCTGACAGCATGTCTGTCCGACATCGAGTCCTGGACGAGGGACAACTTCCTGCAATTGAACGTGAGTAAGACCGAGGCCCTCCTGATCGGCTCAAGCCAGCGCCTCCACACATCGGGCGCTGCCAGCCTCAACATCCAAGGCTGCACTCTCCACCTCACAAAGCCAGTCAGGAACCTCGGCATCATATTCGATCAAAAACTCTCCTTCCTCCCCCACATCCGCGCCTTGACCAGCACCGCTTATTTCCACCTGCGCAACATTGCCAGGCTCCGCAACTATCTTACCCCCCGCGCTGCCGAAACACTCGTGCATGCATACATCACCTCGAGGCTGGACTACGGAAACTCTCTCCTCGTCGGCCTCCCCAGTTCCTCCATTCACAGGCTGCAGGCCATCCAAAACTCTGCAGCCCGTGTATTATCCCGCACCCGCCTCCGCGACCACATAACCCCCACCCTCGCCCGTCTCCACTGGCTCCCCATCCTCCTGAGGTTCGAGTTCAAGATCCTCGTCCTCACCTACAAGGCCTTACACGGCCTTGCCCCTCCCTATTTAACCGATCTACTCTCCCCCTACACGCCCACCCGGACCCTCCGTTCAACAGGACTTGGCCTGCTCCAAGCCCCCCGCCCGAACCGCCCCACCATCGGAGGCCAGGCCTTCAGTTTCTCCGCTCCCACCCTATGGAATACCATCCCTCAATCCCTCCGTCTCGTTTCTTCCCTTTCCTCTTTCAAGGCCGGTTTGAAGACTTTCCTCTTCGACCGTGCCTTTTGTTCCACCCCAAATTTTTCGACCTCTCCTTCATGTTTCACCCCTTCCCAAACACTCCCCTCCCAGCTCGGGTCACACGCCTCCTGTGCAGCGCCTTGGGACGTCCTCCCGACGTGAAAGGCGCTCTATAAATGTAATTTGTTGTTGTTGTTGCCTTACACATCGGGAGGAAGTCCCAAGGCACTGAACAGTCAGGTCGGGATCCGAGCAAGAGGGAGGGTTAGGGTAGGGGGAGGGTTGGGTAGGTGGGAGTTGGCAGGAGAGAGTTAGGAGGTGAGGGAGAGTTGGGAGAGCGGCAGAAGGCACAATTGAAGAGGAAGGTCTTGAGACTAGCCTTAAGGGAGGCAAGGGAGTAAGCGAGGCGAAGAAACTGTGGGATGGAGTTCCAGAGTGTGGGAGGCAGAGAGAGGAGGTGATGGTGACGGTGAAGCTGAGTGGGATAATTCCCTGCCCCAAGTGACTGGTCTGTGCCCTTCAGGTCCTGCCAATGAGCCAGGCCGGGCTGCGGCCTGAAATACTGTGGCAAGGGCTGTCAGTCAGGATAGCGGCCAGCAATCCACCAAATAAAATTGGTCACTCAATCCACAATGTTTATAGGACATGCTACTGGAATTGGCTGCCATATTTTGCCCCCTCCCCAAATACATACACTGTATACACAACACACATATAGATATAAACATGCACATAGATACATATACACACAGTACAATATATCAATATACACAGTGTATATACACATACCGTATGTGTAGTGTATATACACATAAACACGGTATATAATATATACACATAGCATATATGATATATATATATATTTACATTGTATATATATCCACATACTGTATATACACAGTATATACACACAGTACATATATCCAGTACAGTATAACACAGCATAATAATCCTTGCATTTGATATAGCGTTGTTCACGTCTTCTAGACGTCTCAAAGCGCCTCACAGAATATACTGTAAAGTGAATTGACTGTGTATTAATTATACACAACATATAATGTGTGTGTATATATATATAAAATCCCCACATGATCTAAAGCGAGTGTGTATGGTAATGTAAGCGGGGCTGGGACTCACTGCTCGCCACGGTCCAGGGGACGCGGGAGACGAACACCTCGTAGAATTTTCTGGAAGCCGCCATCACACCAACTGCCAACCGCCTGACCTTTCACCCTCACTCCAGTCAGTCACACACACACACACACACACACGCGTGTTGGTTTGTAGTTTAGTCTATGTGTTTAGATACTAATTTATTGACTTCCCACCTCTATTTGTATTAATATATTTATTTTTAAAGCGACCATAAAAGGGGCTGCGACTGAGGTGAAAGACGGAGGTTTGTTACGTAAGTAGCCCAAAACCCGCCCCCCCAAAGTAGCCCAATGTGTACAGTGAGGGGCGGCAGGGTGAGCGGTTTGGGTTTAGGTTTGAGTTCTCTTTGAAATCAAATGGCGTTAAGGAATGGTCTGTAATGGGGGTGGGGTGGAGGGGAACAAAATGTTTGCCGCATTTACAAAAGATTCTTCTTAAAAAGGCACCCGCCCAAAGTCGCCCAATTGGGCGCGAACCCGCCTGAGCGGGCGGGCTCCGTCTGTCTCTCGCTGTGTGCCCCTCGTCACGTGACGGTGGCGGAGGGGAGAGTGGGGGGTGGCAAGATGGCGGCTGGCCTCCTGGAGCAGCGCGAAGACGCCTTCAGGCGCCTGTTTAAGTATTACAAGAGGCGCAAACCGCCACCTGATCTCTCCGGCGTCATTGATTTCTCCCAGGCTGACAGGAATTGTGCAGTAAGTTGTGTGGGGTGGATGGGGGGGAGATGGAGGGAGGGATAGAGAGAAGGGGGGAGAGAGAATAGGGAGAAGGGCAGAGAGAACAGAGGGAAGTGGGGGGAGAGAATAGAGGGAAGGGGTGAGAGAGAATAGATGGAAGTGGGGGGTGAGAGAGAATAGAGGGAAGGGAGTGAAGAGAATAGAGGGAAGTGGGGTGGGGGGGGAGAGAATAGAGGGAAGGGAGTGAAGAGAATAGAGGGAAGTGGGGGGTGAGAGAGAATAGAGGGAAGGGGGTGAACACAGAATGGAGGGAAGAGGGAGAGAGAATAGGGGGAGGTGGTGGGGGGGTGGATTATGGAGGCCATTCACTGCGGTGGAGACCAGAAAAATGTATATTCCTAATTCAATGGGTTGAAGTGTCTCCTTACTCGGAGCCTACCTTGTGTACGACAGTCACTGAATAAATATTCCCAATCACTTCAAACCACAACCCTTGACTTCTAGATCATCATCCAAAGTTACTGCACCAACCCATCATATCAGTGCACGTACTAGATTTTCCCAGCTCTCTCCTCCTTATCCCTCATCCCATTCCCCTGCTCTTTCCCTTCATGAGGTCCTGTAGCTCAGTGGTTAGAGCACTCAGTGTGCTTGCAAAAGACCTAGGTTCAATTCCCAGCAGGGCGAAACCTTGGGCAAGTTTGCTTAGTCCACACGCCTGATAATAATCCCTCGAAAAAAATTAATTAAATTCAATTAAATCAATCAATTAAATTCACAGTATATTCAGTGAAGTGCTTTGAGACGTCTGGGAGTCATGGATATATCAAATGCAAGCGTTATTACTCTTATAATGTCTGGGCTAGTGTTAGCGTCTATTGGTGCAATCTCACCTCATTCCGAGGGAGAAGGTGGAAGCAGAAAGTGTTGATTCTTTCAAAAGTAAATCAGATAGATGTCTGTTAAGAAACAGTATTGTGGGATACTGTATATAGTTTGACACATGACATGTGCATGCGGCTGCCAGGATGGTGGAAAATGACCTGGATGGCTATTGGTCTTGTTTCTTCCAGCAATTGTTACGTTCCCTGCTCTTTTCTTCCATGACCGCTCATATTGTTTTCAAGTATTCTTCCTATTCTCTGCCATTATAAGCTCCGTTCTTTTCATCAGCACTCATTGCCTGAACCAAAGGCCACTTAATCACTTGGTTAATTCTTTATTTTAAAATGGGAATCTGATAGACAGAACTTCAACCACCACAAATTATGTTCTGGATGTACTAAATCAGTGGTACACTTGTTATGCCATGGCATATTATTGAAGTCTAATCTAAGTTTAAATATCGGCTACTGCAGGAAGGTGATTGCTATTGAATAATACATATTTGTGTGTTACTACAGCTGTGATGTTACTTCAGCACTTCCTAATCAGTTGGATATTAAATTCCCTGTAGGGGCATTTGTCTCAATTGGTTTCCTGCCAGTGGACTATCTAGATGCGCTGAGTCTGTGTTTAAAATAAGAAGAAGGTCTTAAATAGATTATTTTAGTGACAATATTGGATTTCTTTGCTCCTTTTCAAGGGACCTGTAGAATGTGCTTTCCATCGAACTGAAACATCTCATTCAAAAGACGGGGAAACAATAATAATCCTTACATTTCATATAGTGCTTTAGCATGTCTTTGAGACTTCTCAAAGCACTTCACAGGATGTACTGTAAAGTGTAGTGACTGTGTGGTTTGTGGGCGAAGCACGGTAGCCAATTGCACTCAGTGACGTCCCACAAACAGTCATGGATTGAGTGACCAATCCATAACCACATTGAGTGACCATATTATTATTATAATTCTGAAGGGATTATTACTCCCGGAAAGCGATCTGCCAATCGACTAACAAGCCGGTTCCTACATACCGCTCAGTAAACAAAGGCGTGTGGTGTAAGGAAACTTGCCGAATTTTGTGCCCTGCCCAGGAATCAAACCTGGGTTGATAGTGGATATATCCGATAGTGTAGATTGCCAGGCAGCCTTAGACTGATTTCAAAGTCATGTTATGAGGTTTGAAACCACAACCCTCTATATCTCAGAATTAAGAATGCTACCAAGTGAACCAAGTCTTGTTCCTGCATAGATGCAGTCGGCTTTGCTGAGTGATAACAGATTCCATTTGTCGCTGTTGTAAATCTGAGAGCTGAGGTTCATGAAATATATTGATTAATATAACGTAATAGTAACCCTTGCATTTAATATCACGCCTTATCACGTCTTCCAGATGTCTCACAGTCCCGCAAACAGCCGTGGAGAGATCAACCTATTTTATTTGGGGGATTGTTGGCAAGGACACCGGGAGAGAGAAACTGTCTTCTCTTTTCGGATCGTGCCACGGTACAGTTTGTTTGGACAGGCAAATGGGACCTCAATTTAACTTGTCATCCGAACAATAGCACCTCCAACAATAGGTGTACTGCAGAGGTGTGTCATCTTAGAGTTGTGATGGCGTGGCAGACTCAAAGTGCAACATTAAAATCAACCTTATGACAGACACAGTATTGTAATAATGAATAATAATCCTTGCATTTGATATAGCGCTTTTCACATCTAGCAGTCTCACAGAATATACTGTACTGTACTGTAAAGTGAATTGACTGTATATATGTGGCCGACTTAATACACATACTCTTATCCCCTCCTCCGAATATACACACACACTCTTCCCCTCACACTTCACAATTAATCTCCTTATTCTTGCACAATGTAGCTTAACCCAGACAAGCCCTGTGAATCACAATTCTTTGTGGGACACTGTGCGCAGTTGGCTGCTACTCTTTGTCCACAAAATACACATTCACTACAAATTACAATATATCCTTTGAGACATCTCAACAACGCGATAAGGCGTTGCATCAAATGCAAGGATTATTATTACTTGCAATGTGCTTTCAGGGCATTGGGCAAAGGGGGAAAAGAAGACGGCAATTCTGAAATTAACAATTAAATGAAATGCGCTTAGGTCTTTTACACAAAGCTGATGAGATAAGACTCCTGCAGCATAGTAATTAGAGCACTGGTATTGCAAGCAAGAGGACCTGGGTTCAATTCTCGGGCAGTGCAAAACATGAGGCAGGTTTCCTTAAGCCGCGCACGCCTCTGTTTACCTAAGTAGGAATCCGTTTGTTAGTCAATTGTCAGATTGCTTTTTAGGGGTTAATAATCCCTCAAAACAAAAATTGGTCATTCAATCCATGACTGTTTGCGGGTAATTGGCTGACACGTTTCTCCCACAAAATATACAGTCGATTAACTTTGCAGTATATTCTGTGAAGCGCTTCGAAATGCCTCGAATATGTGATGAGGCGCTACATCAAATGCACAGATTACTATTATCATGGTTGGTTCCCAAATATTAAAAAAAACTATAAAACTATATAAGCTCGGCACAGATTATATAATTCAAGAATATTCCTTGCATTCGATTTAGCTTCTCCGACTTTTAAAGTAGTGTGAAAGTAGTTACATTACTAACTCAAACTATCCTGATGAGACCATCTTGAATCAGCTAAGGTGAAGGCTCAATAGGTTATTAGTGTTGAATCATTGATTTCTTGAGAAACCGTCATAATTGTAGCAGGATAGTGCATGAAAATCCTTTCCATTTTGAGATCGAGCACCCTGACTGAGGCTATTTTGGTACTTGCATTAGATTCCACGAACTTAAAGATTGCCTAGATGTTTGCCGAGTCAGTGATTAGATTGATCCTGACAAAGCGTTTGCCACTTCCTACGTTTAATTCCGTGTCCACACTCACGCATTTGGGCAACATCTGTGCCAAAAACCCAAAGAAAATGTGTCACAATTAAACCATTCATTGCCAAAAGTCAGCGAGGTTAAAATTTGCACTGAAATTTATGTTTTTGTAATTACAATGCTTAAAATTTCTATTCTCCTTCCTTCCTAATTCCTCCCCACCCCGCTCTTATTCAGCCTTCATGTAGGAGTCTGATTAGTTACAGCAACTGCCTCACAGGCAAGAGACCTGGGTTCGATTCCAGGCTGGGCGAAACCTTGGGCAGGTTTCCTTACTCTGATAATAATCCCTCAAAAAAAAAAAAAAATTAATCAGGCATTTCTAACCACGACTGTTTGAGGGACACTGCTGTACGCAATTGGCTGCTGTGTTTCGCCCACAAAATGTACAGTCAATTCACTTTACAGTATATTCTGTGAGCTTTGAGATGTCTAGAAGACCTGAAAAGCGCTATATCAAATGCAAGGATTATTATTATTCTTTGTAATACAATCCTACAGAATTCAGAAGCAGGCAATTTGGTTCATCGTGTCTGTGCTGGTGATTTTCCCCTACACGTACCACCTAATTTTAATCACTTGATCCTGCTCGCTCTGCATATCTTGTGCGAAATATGCTGCTGCGTTTATTCACTGAACAGTATATTCTCTGAAGGTTGAGGTATTGAGATGCCTCAATGCCGTGAAAAGGCACTGTATCAGATGGAGAGATTATTATTATTATCCTTGCTCAAGTATCAATTGAAATTCCTTATAAAAGAATTCTGCATCAAATAAATTTCATTTTCCTACTACTTTATGCGTAAAGATTTTTTCTTCTCTCTAAAACGCCCCTTTAATTCTTTCTGTTATTATCAAAAATCTGTGCCCTCTAGTTACCAGCTCGCAACCCGGTGGAAATAAGCCAATATTATTTATCCTAACATACGCATTCTCCCTCACTGTTCGAGTGTGAAAACCAGAGTAAGTGTTGAGTGCCATGTGCTGGCAGAGCAGTCTCAGTAGTGCACGGATTACGCAGTTGGCCCTGAAGAAAGAAAACCTGCAGTGAGTGATAATTGTGCAAAGAGTTTACAGGTTTGGTCTTAACACACTGCCTGAACGCTGACCTAAGATTTTGCTTGAGAGACATAGAAATATTAGTTCTTTTCGAATTATGGCTTTCATGGGTAGCTCTCATATTGGCTTCAATCTGGGTCTCTGCTAGATTTTACTGTTTCATTAGATGATGAAATTCTTTCAGTCTCAATTTTCCACCTTTTCTCTATCAATCTTCGTGCCTTAGGAGGCAAAAACATAGGCAACTTGCCTAACTCCACACACTTCTGTTTGCCTTGCATTAAGTAGGAACCTGGCTGTTAGTCGTGTGGCAGATTGCCTTCAGGGGGTAATCATCCCTTCAATAATAGTCATTCAATCCACGACTGTTTGTGGGACATTGCTGTCACTCCACTTTACAATAATATCGACGTCTCAAAGCGCTTCACAGAATTTACTGTAAAGTGAATTGACTGGATATTTGCGGGCGAAACTTGTCAGCCAATTGCTCACAGCAGCGTCCCACAAACACTCGTGGATTGAAAATGACCAATTTTTATTATTGTGATTTTTTTCGGGACGGATTATTATCAGGCGTGTGGAGTAAGAAAATGTGTCCAAGATTTCGCGCTGATCTGCCTGGATTCGAACACAGGTCTCGCGCTTGTAAGGTGAGCGCTCTAACCACTGAGCTACAGGAGCTGTTCACCATATATTCTTGAACCGTTTTGAGACGTTTCAACAACATAATAAGGGGCTATATCAAATGCAAGGATTATTATTATTGTCACTTCCAGAGTATCTTATCGCCCATCTAAAATCCAAATCAATTCTATATATTACCATCTCCTGAGCTGGCAGATGTGTCTTTGAACAGTATAGTGCTAACGATTCGAGTTGCTACATCCATCAATTATCACCACATTCCCCCCACCTAACCCATTGCACAGTAATTCTATACTATTTACACCAGAAATCAATGGAGCTCTTTCGGTGAGTTGTGCTGAGGTGAAGAGGAATTAATTCTAGTCAGCAAAGCAAAGCTCTTATTATGTTCAAAATCACACAGGAATCCATTTTGCTTTCCCTCTCCTTTTGCCACCAGCGCACTCAATCAGCAAATGGGCAGTTTCATTATCTTTACATTGCAAATTCTATTCAGGCAATAGCTGCGGCTTCCACCTGCTGTCCGCCTCCTGTGTTTGTTTTCGCATTAAACCTTTCTCCCAGATTCGATGCTTTTCTCTCTCGGGATGTTGAACTCACTCTCAGTCTAGCCAACTGCTTCATGTCAAACTGGGGGAGTTCCGCGTTGTGAAAAATGCTGTCCTTGGGGGATGGGATATTAAACTGATAATAATAATAATCCTTGCATTTGATATAGCACTTTTCATGTCTTATCGACATCTCAAAGCACTTCACAGAATATACAGTACTGTAAAGGGAATTGACTGTATATTTGTGGGCGAAACGCGGCAGCCAATTGTACACAGCAGCGTCCCCACAAACAATCGTGGATTGAAATGATAAATTTTCATGATTGTGGTTTTTTTGGCGGGATTATTATTTGGCGCGTGGAGTAAGAAAACTTCCAAGGTTAAAGTTCCCAAGAGAAAGGAGTTCCCCTCTCTCGCTGTCCTAGCCAACAAACCACCCGTTCCCCTAAATAAAATCGGTCATAGACTCCACAGCTGTTTGTGGGACCCTGCTATGCACCACTGGCTGCTGAGTTTTGCCCGCAAAATACAATCCACCAACACTCCACTTCACAGAATATCCTGCGAAGCGCTTTGAGACGTCTCGACGAAGTGAAAGACACTGTATTAAATGTAAGGATTGTCAATAGTACTATTATTATTGTCCTCCAGATGGTAACTTTTCCTCATTCGGTTGGCAGGTAGTGACTGCTCAGCTTCACGTTTCCTCGGTCAGCGAGAGTGACGCCTGCAAAGCTGGACTACAGCCAGTCAACAAGTGGAAAGCTTACGGTGTTGATGGATACCCAGGTAACTGTATAGCATTGGAGCGTGATCAGTGCAGCCAGCCAACTGTTACTCCTGACCATTTGTGGTATATGTGTGTGTGTGAAAAACTGTTCAGCTCTGCAAGAGTTCTCACCTTTGCAGTGAGTACTCATGTGGTTCATGGTTTCATCTTCAACATATAATGCCGAACGAACTTTGTGCTGACAGTCTGTTAATATTTCTTTTTTTGAAATTACATTTTCCCACGGAAAGGAGCGTGTGGCCATAACCTTCCGCTTGTTTGACAGATTCTAGTTCATATTCAATTTATTTTCTTTTAAATCAATTCTGACGGAATCATAAGCTACCGGCACGATGGATGGGCCCCAAGATGGAGTCACTGTCGAAAGCTCACCTGCCGGACTTCATCCTTAATAGTGTTTACTTTGTCTCTTACTTTCAAGTCAGTGCCTTTTCTTTTCAATGCTTAGTCAAGCGCTGAGAGCCACAGCTTGCAAATCGTTCATTAACGACAACTTGCATTCACACAGCGCCCCCTCGCACGCAGGGTAGTGTCCCGGAGCGCTTGACAGTGACGGAGCAAGACACCGAGCCAGGGAGAGGGAAAAGGGGGAGCAAGGCAAAGGGGTAAAGGAAGAGAGTTCCAGAGGCTGGTCAGCTCATCACCATGTCAATAATAATAATCCTTATAATCCTTGCATTTGATAAAGCACTTTTCATGTCTTCTAGACATCTCAAAGTGCTTCACAGAATATACTGTAAAGTGAATTGACTGTATATTTGTGGGCGAAACGCGGCAGCCAATTGCGCACAGCAGCGTCCCCCACAAACAGTCGTGGGTTGAGATGACCAATTTTATTATTGTGGTTTTTTTTGGACGGATTATTATTAGGCGCGTGGAGTAAGGAAACTTGTACAAGGTTTCGCCCTGACCAGCCCAGATTTGAACACAGATCTCACACTTGTAATGCAAGTGCTCTAACCACTGAGCTACAGGACTTCTAATGGCCTTGAAAGTAAACACTTTACACTTGCAATGAAATGAGGGACTTATATTTGCACTGAACTGGAGCTGAATTGGCCGTAAATCTATGATCTCTGGCAGCTTCCAATTCCCTGTTTACCAAATAAAGCCAACTGAATCCTGCATGTTCACTTCTCACTCCGTGAAAGCCGCTGCACAAATGTTATTTCCATTTGTATTACTGCCGCGTTTCACCCACAAGATATACAGTCAATTCACTCTACAGCATACTCCGTGAAGCGTTTCAAACGACTCGAAGACGTGAAGGGCATGAACGGATTTCAAATAGGACACACATTTCGTGGTGCTTTGCATAATGGCCCAAAGAGCCCTCTTCATCCGTCCTCTCGAGATCTTGTGTGCTCTTTGTTCTGTCTGCAAATCTAAGCAGTAATCAGTTAAACCATGAAGGCTGATTTTGCATAGGTTAAGAGAGGGGCTGCCATCAAGCTTTTTACTGCGTTTTTCCTCCGTTAAGAGCCTGGAGAGCTTTCCACACTGTCTCTCTCTCTCTGGCTGATGCTTTAGGTTTTATTGCATCCCTCCTGCTGGGGTACAATATACCGGGATCTCTTGGGTCTCTTCCCTGTTCAGTTGAGTCTGTCTAATAATGTCCATGTTTCCTCTTTTGGCCCTGTTGAGATCAATCAGAACTTAAGTGGGTTTGGAGAGAAAGTAAGCAGCCAAAAGTCTTTTCCGGGTTCAGAAAGTCTCTAATCTCTACTTTTTTTCTCTGCTGTCCACTGACCAACATCTGAAACATGAGGAAGAAGAAGAATGCTGAATTTATTTAGCAGTAGTTAATCCTATTCCATGCAAGTGTTTAGACGTCCAGAGAATCTCTAAGTGTGGGTCTATGTGTATGTGAGTGCGTGCCAGCATTTTCAGGACAGATAAATGATCCATCGCCATGCGTGGTGTGACATGTTCTTGTAACATGGATTATTATTAGTAGAAGAACAGAAGAATTAGGAGCAGGAGTAGGCCATTCAGCCCCTCAAGCCTGCCCCGCCATTCAATAGAATCATGGCTGATCTTCTAATCTTAACTCCACCTTAGATTAGAAGACGTGTAGAAGACGTGAAAATCAAATACAGGAGTATTATTATTATTATGGATGGAGTGAAGAGCTTGTTTCAGCTACTGTATAGTCTTGTATCTCTGTTTTGTAAGAGGTGGGGGGTGGTAACAGGACTTTATGGACAATGCTGTATCGATTTGGAAACATTTTAATATGTAAAAGATGTGTTTGTGTGAGGCCGCTGCTGTGATTGAATGCACCTGTGAGCTGTAGCTCTCTCTCAGCTGTTGGCTAGGGTTCATGTGTTTTCTGTTGGCTAGGGTTCATGTGTTTTCTGTTGGCTAGGGTTCATGTTCATTGTGGATCCCTTCCTGCCTGGGTGGCAACGATACTGGGCAAAGCGCTGCCTGAAAACCTACACTCGCAAACCCAACATCTGCAACCTGGACCTTCACATGGCGGCCGAGGAAACCCAGGACCTGTGGGAGAGAAGCAAGGAGCAGCTCAGGTAACTGTTTCCCAGAGGGGAAACCGCTCACTTTGCCGTTCGGCCGGCGTTGTTTCGTTGCACAAAAAAGTGGGGAAGTGTATAGCGTGCAGGCCTCGCATTGCTCTCTGACAAAATTCACTGCCGCGTTTCACACACAAAATACACACTTTGCAGCACATCCAGTGACGCGCTTTGAGATATCTGAACAGCGTAATAATAATCCTTGCATTTGATATTAGTGCTTTTCGCGTCTTCTAGACGTCCCAAAGCGCTTCACGGAATATACTGTAAAGTGAATTGACTATATTTGTGGGCGAAATGCGGCAGCCAATTGCGCACAGCAGCGTCCTCCACAGACAGCCGTGGATTGAAATGACCAATTTTATTATTGTGTTTTTTTTGGAGGGATTATTATCAGGTGTATGGAGTAAGGAAATTTGCCAAAGGTTTCCCCCCGACCTGCCTGAATTCGAACACAGGTCTCACGCTTGTAAGGCGAGTGCTCTCGTAATGTCAAACGCAAGGATTATTATTATTTTTGCTTCAAAAATTGCGAATAAGGAGGATGGGAGGTCTTCTAACAACCAAATAAAAGAACAGAATTATTATATATGGGGGGGACAAGGAGGAGCGGAGGAAAAAAATATTTCAAGTGCAATTTTGTTCTAATGAGGAGTTTCTTTCAGGCTAAAACGTCCTGGTAAACGTGAGGCTAAGAGCCTGCTGGAAAAACTGCGATGGGTCACTTTGGGATATCATTACAATTGGGACACAAAGGTAACCGCTTTCACTCTCTGCTGCACCCTCACCCAGCTCCACTGGCTCTCCCCATCCATCCCCTAGAGCAGTGCTTCTCAACCTTTTTCAGTTGTTAATTTTCCACATTATGGTGTACCAACCACACATACACACACATACCACCCCATTCATTCCACTTGCATTTTATGACCAAGCTTTTCTTACATAACAAAATAAGTAGCACATACAAAACAAGGGGAATAACGATTAAATATACAATTTGGAATTGCTATAAAACGCCAAATAAGAGAGCTCAATAAATCAATGTCCCACCACCTGTACCCCCTGGAAGTAATTTTGTACCCCCTGGGGTACATGTATCCCTGGTTGAGAACCGCTGGTCTAGAGGGTAGAGTTCCAAATCCTCATCCTCACCTTCAAGGCCCTCCATGGCTTTGCTCCTTCCTAGATCTGTGACCCACTAACCTCAAATCAACCTGTTTGCTCTCTGAGCTCAGCGGGTTCTGGCCAGCTCCACATCCCCCACCCAGCCCAGCTCGCCACACCATCAGCTGTTGAATCTTCAGCTTCTCTGCCCCCCACCCCTTTGGAACTCATCCCACAGTCACTTCGCCTCGATCTCTCCCCTGCTACACTCCTAACCTCCCTACCCTCCACCCTCCCAACCCCACCTGCTCACGTCCAAATCCCGGACTGTTCAGCGCCTTGGGACGTCCTCCCAACCGCAAAAGGCACTATGCAAATGTAATGTGTATTGTATTAAGGCCGAATTTCACTGCAGGTGTGATTGTGTTGGGCTGTAACTTAGGACTGAGCTGTAACTGTGGACAGGGCCTGTTTTGCAGAGATACTCAGCGGATCAGTGCACGGCATTCCCCTCCGAGCTCGCTCACCTGTCTGAGAGAGTGGCGGCTGCCTGTGGCTTCCAGCACTTCAAGGCAGAAGCCGGAATCCTGAACTATTACCATTTTGATTCCTCGCTGGGGATTCACGTGGATGAATCGGAACTGGACCATTCCAAGCCCCTCCTGTCATTCAGGTGAGCGTTTCCCCTTCCCCTGCCTGTCTACAACAGCAATAGTGAGCCTTGATTCGATACAGCACCTTATCACGTGGTTGAGACAGTTACGATATATCCTGGGAAGGGCTTTGAGACATCTAGAAGACCTGAAAAGTGCTATACTGTTTATCAAATGCAAGGATGATTATTATTATTGTTGTTTCAGACACCCAACCTACTGGGCTGGAACTAGATTGAAGATTAGCAGATTTTGTTTTCCCCGCAGGACAGTATATTGGGAGCATCTGGTTCATTATATAAAAACAAACTAACTCCCGACCTGACTGTTCAGTGCCTTGGGCTTTCAGCCTCTCTGCCCCCCACACTCTGCAACTCCATCCCACAGTCCCTTCACCTCGCTCTCTCCCTCACCTCCTTCAAGGCCGGTCTCAAGACCCTCCTCTTCGACTGTGCCTTCTGCCGCCCCCCCTCTCCCTCCCTTCCCACCTCTCTCCCTCTCCTCCTAACTCTCTCCCTCCCCTCCTAACTCTCTCCCTCCCCTCCTAACTCTCTCCCTCCCCTCCTAACTCTCTCCCTCCCCTCCTAACTCTCTCCCTCCCCCCCTACCCCTTACTCGGGTCCCGACCCGACTGTTCAGCGCCTTGGGACATCCTCCCGGCGTGAAAGTCCCTCTATAAATGTGTTGTTGTTGTCCTGTGAGTGGAGTGTTGGATCACTAACCTGCGGTTCCTCTGCTGTAGTTTTGGCCAGTCGGCTGTGTTCTTGCTCGGAGGGCGGAGGAGAGAGGACGCCCCACTCCCGCTCTTCATGCACAGCGGCGACATCATGGTCATGTCCGGCAAGAGCCGCCTCCTTTACCACGCGGTCCCCCGGGTCCTGCCGCGCCGGGACGGGCGGCCCTTACCCGCCTGCTTAGAGCGAGCGACGGCCGGACCAGACCAGGCCGACTGGGACATCTGCGCCACTTACCTGCTGGACTCACGCGTCAACATGACCGTGAGGCAGGTGCTGGGCACGGGACAGAGATTCACCCACGGGCCACAGAGCGAGAACGTGTCAGCGGAGTCTCGGAACAGCTCCCATCCACACACAGCCTCCCACCCGCACAGCCCGGCCTCCCACCCGCAGAGTGACCTTAAACAAGAGCAAATCGATGAACGCCAGGCTGTGTCCACCTGATTTCTATTTTGCTGTTTTGGAGAGGAGGGCGAGAGCATCACTGATAGATGGCTGTGTTTACATGTGCTCAGGGACGCAGAAAGCCTTAGATAAGATACCAGCTCTTTATCTAACTTCACGTGGCGTCGAGTTTCTACCTGACTGATGGCAGGAGGAGACAATTGCACAATGCTTCTGTGCCATAGAGTGTGTGTATGTGTGTGTGGGGGGAGGGTGTGGGATGTGCAATGGCTTTCAAACATAGGTGAAAATATACGAGTCACTCCTTTTTTGTTTCTTTCTCTTTCTGTCTGTCTCTCTCTCCCCACCCCCACTACCTACGCCCTTCATTTAGACCCATATAATGTTGCACTACTGAGAAAACACTGTCTTAGCTTTAAGACCACCACCTTTAAAATTTACTGTTGCGCAAATTTGGGGAGAGTTCTTAAATTGAGTCTATTTGGGAGCAAGGTTAGGGTGGCCAACAATCCCCTATATAAAATTAGTCACTCACTCCATGACTGTTTGTTGGTCGTTGCTGTGCACAACTGGCTGTCGCGTTTTGCCCACAAAACACTCACTCCCCCCATTTTACAGTATATTCTGTGAAGCACTTTGAGACGTCTCGATGACGTGATAAGGCGCTATTTCAAATGCAAGGATTCTTATTATTAATTCTTAAAGAACCAGCTTCCTAATTAAGCCTGAATTTGATCTGCAAGGGTCTGCAAAGGCTTAAATATTAAGACAGCGATCTGAAGGCTGACTCCATGAATTTATTTTCAACCTGAAACTCGCTGAAAAGTCCTCTGTTGATAATCTCAGATCTGTACATCTCTCTCGCGCTCGCTCGCACTGTTTGGTTGTTAAACCCTCCCTTCAGGCCAGTTCCTTGATTTTTGTCAGCAATTAGTATTTAATTAGCTAATCATTTGCAATTAGGACATATTTCAGCAATCAGACATTTAAACAAAGGCCCATTTGAGAACTAAATACAGACCAGACAATCACAGGATCGAATCCTGGTCTCCATTAGTTGATCTCATGCCACAATTAGCTAACGCAGTCCCAGGTTGGGATGAGAGGAAAATCAGCCAAGGAAATCATGTGCTTATGCTGTTGCACTGATTTGATTACCACACAGTTGGGGTGTGAACACAGTTGGGGTGTGGACCCAATTCCCTGCCGTGTGTACAAACGAACCTGTGCTCCTCCAGCCAGGGACTGAAATAGCCCTCGTCAAGATCGCTTGTTTCACCGGTGACGTCAGTTGGAAAATCGAGGAAAATATTTGCCAAGTATTGGTGTGGGGGGTTTGGGCAAATGTGGTAGGAAATTGCGGAGACGCATTTTGTGGAACGACGCAGATTAAAACTACGTACGTACGCACATTTCCTGAGTATTGTAGCTGTGTTTAAAATGAGGGTAGACCTCGCTTAACATTTGATTCGGTCAACGTTGTTTGGTTATTACGTTGCTGATGTATATATTCATTTAACGTCGCGACATTCGCTTTTACGTCGTTCGCGCGGGTGGAAATAAACTGCTTTGGGTAGCGTAGGCATATTATAGACGCTCGAAGTTCGGTATTCTTGCGCGGACTCGCTTAACGTGGTTTCTCTTAAAGTCGCACTTTCAGCAAACACAGCTGCGACATTAAGCCAGGACTAAATGTACTAAAAATTGTTCATTTGAACGGCGCAGCAGTTACCAAGAACTGGCCGAAGGAGCTCAGTTTAGGGCCACTGGGGCTGAGCAAACAAGAGATTCCTATCGGGGTTCACTCACTCAAGGAGCAAAGCAGATTTCCTGCTCCTGACGCTACCGCGATCCCAACAATGCACTAGACAGCAAGCCCCGCCCACACAACACACAGTCACTCCACTTCACAGTATATCCTGTGAAGCGCTTGGATAAGTCTGGGTAAGGCACCATGTCAAATGCAAGGGTTGTTACCATGGAATTTTGACTTCACTATTTAATCTGCAGCGATATCATTGTCTTTGATTGCCATTGGCAGCTTAAGACGGATGGGACTTTTTATTCTACTCCCTGCCCCCCCCACACACACACCAGTGCCGCCTTACACACACTCTCCCTTACCGTACCCGCAAACACTCCCCACCCTCCCTATATACATACACACTTTCTCCCCCAACGCCCACACACACACACTTTCTCCCCCAACGCCCACACACACACACTTTCTCCCCCAACGCCCACACACACACACTCCCCAACCACACCCTTGTCCTGCCACACATATACACACACTCCCCACCCACACACACACACTCCCTCTCCACCTCCCCTACACACCCACGTGTTTCCTCCCCATATACACACACACGCCAATCTCCGGGGGCTGGAGTCAAGCCTAGCATAGCCATAACATCAAACTACCACAACAGAGAGATAATTGTCAAAGTCACAAACCAGACCGATCAGACACGGCTGACAATGGGAAAATAAGTGCAATTTATTAAACCTTTTATGTTTTATTAAATGCATTCTCTATATTTCACAGTTACGAGGCACTTTTACGCCCTCTATAAAACGCAGAACAGAGCACTGCCAGAGCAAGTGTTAAATGTGTTGTTGCCGGTGGATGACTGGGGGATTGACCCCCCCCCCCCCCTGAGGTTCTGGTGTGTGTCTCCCGGGTTCCATCGGTAAAAGCTGTTGCTCTGAGACTGAGGACCATCGCAGTGAACGGCGACGAGATCGGTATTTCGCCCTCCCGTCTTTTTGCGGGAACAGAAAGGTTTACTCGGCAAATTTCGCGTGGAGAGGACGTCCCGGGGCCCCGCACAGTCAGGGGTTGGGACCGGAGCTGGGGGGGGGGGGGTTGAGATCAGGAGAGTGGAGCTTAGGAAGCATGGGGTGAGGAGGACGAGCAAGGGTGTGGTCTGGGGGTAGGGGGGGGGGGGCGGGTATTGAGACGTGGTTTGAAGGAAGCCAAAGTGGGGAGCAAGGTGAAGGAACTGTTGGGATGGAGTTCCAAAGGGATGGGGGCAGAGAGGCCTGACCCCCGGGGGCGGGGCGGGGAGGGGGGGCGGGGGGCCGGGGCGGGGGATACGACGCAGGCCGGAGTCTGCTGCTCATTTCTTCTTCTGATTATTATTATTATTATTATTTCCATCTGCCCTCGAGCCGAGTTCACTTTGAATGTTTCCCTCTGGCTGAGTGTGCAGGTGGGAGCCTGTGTGTGTGTGTTCTCTCTCCGCTCTGCTGCCCACTGAAGTTATCGCACTGCACTCCTCACACTCGGGGACACCCAACCAGCCTCTGCCCAATGTTGTTGTTCCGCGCTGTTCAGGCAGGTTTGACAGATGTGTGTAAGGAAAGCTGTCCCAAAGTCGTGGCTAGTTAAGTTGATCTGCGTCGGAACTGTGTTTTATACGCCGTTGCCATAGTTGGGAGTTTTGACACCAATCTCCACTGGCTTTCCAAACTTCCGACCAGAGGTCAGAGTTATCTTCCAACAAACAACACAGTCCTGCAGCTCAGCGGAGCGGACACTTCACCTCGCAGGATTGAGGACCCGCGTTCGATTCCCGGCAAGTTTCCTCACTTCTCCACACCTCTCTTTGCCTGGCAGTCAGCAGCAACACAGTCGTTAGTCAATTGGCGGATTGCTTTCCAGGGTTAAAAATCCCCACTCTCCCCCAAAGCAACTCGGTCACTCAATCCACGACTGTTTATGGGAAGCTGCTGTGTGCAATTGACTGACTGCCATTTCGACCACAAAACACACAAGTCGATTCAGTTTGCAGTATATACTGGGAGGCGCTTTGAGACCTCTCAACAATGTTGAGATTATTATTATAGGTTAGTGTGGTTATGTGTATGTGCGTGTGTGTGAATGGCTCGGCCACTTCTCCCACAGTAGAGGTATATTGCCATGAATTATCAGTGAGGTTTGATCTCCCAGACACTGCAGCAGAGGTGTCTGAAAGCTAACATTCGGGTTCCTACTCACTGTTCATTAGGACTCCACGAGTCAAAGCACCACAGGCACTGACAGCATCGCATTCCGTGGATGCACAATCCATCTCATAATCCAGTCCGGAAACTCGGCGTCTTGTTTGACCCGTAACTATCCTTTCTATCCCACATCCATGCCGTGACCTGCTCTGCCTTCCCTCACCTCCGCAACATTGCCCGGCTCCCACAAACCCACATAGTCAGTTCACTTTACATTATGTTCTGTGAAGAGTTTCGAGACGTCTAGAAGACGTGAAAGGCGCTGTATCAAATGCAAGGATTATTATTATTATTAAGATCCATATCTTTGCCTTCAAAGCCCTCCATGGCCTTGCCCCATCCTACCTCTGCAACCTCCTAACCCCCCCCCCCCCACCACCCTCTGCTCAGCGGGCTCCGGTCTGCTTCACATCCCCCGCCTCACCCACCCCACCATCAGCCACTCTGCCCACACCCTCTGCTCCCCGCAGTCCCTCGGCCTCACCCCCATCCCTCACCTTCTTCTTTGAGACCCACCTCAAGACCCTCCACTTTGACCCTGCTTCCAATCAACCACCCTCCACCCTCCCTACCCCCAGCTTGGGTCCGAAATACAATCTGTCCAACACTTTGCGACTTCCTCCCAAAGTGAAAGGCGCTGTACAGATGTCATTTGTGGTTCCTTGTTGAACAGAGGCAAGGTTTTCATCCGAGGCTCATCCCGTTTGTGTTAATCAAATAGTTTATTAATAACGAACGCCAATGTTTTTTTTTCTTTTTGTCACAGAAAATTGAATCATTTGATGAAGGGTCAACGGGTTAAATTATCCTCTCCTGATTTTGACAATCGGCCCTCGGAGCTCCAGCTAAACACCCGCAGCCACAGTTACTCACGTACCTTTCCCGCTTCTGTGTTCGGTGCCGCAAGTTTCAAATCGACACGAAAATGACTTCAAGTTAATCGAGTTCCATGTTTTCCAATTTCCGCCCACTCCCCCCCCCCACACCCCCACACACACCACCCCACTCCCCGCCACCCCCCCCCACCCCCCCACTCCCCCCCACCCCCCCCACTCCCCCCCACCCCCCCCCACCCCCCCCCCCCCACACCCCCACACACACACCCCCACTCCCCCACACCCCCCCCCCCTCACCCCAACACACACCAACACCCCCCCCCTCCCCCCACACACCACCCCCCCCCCACACCACACACCACCCCCCCACTCCCCCACACCACACCACCCCACCCCCCCCCCACACCACACCACCACCCCACACCCCCCCACCCTCCCCCACACACACCACCCCACACACCCCCACCCCCCCCACACCACACACCACCCCCCACCCCCCCACTCCCCCACACACACCACCCACACCCCCCCCCCACACCACACACCACCCCCCACCCCCCACTCCCCACCCACCCCCCCCCCCACTCCCCCACACACACCACCCCCCCCCCCCCCCACACCACACACCACCCCCCACCCCCCCCCACACCACACCCCCCCCCCACTCCCCCACACACACCACCCCACACACCCCCACTCCCCCACACACACCCCCACACACACCACCCCACACACTCCCCCCCACACACGACCCCACCCCCCCCCCTCCCCCCACCCCACCCCCCTCCCCCCCACTCCACCCCCCCACACACCACCCACACACACCACCCACACCACCCCACACTCCACCCCCCCCACTCCCCCACACACACCACCCCACCCTCCCCCCCACTCCCCCCTCCCACACACCACCCCACCCTCCCCCCCACACTCCACTCCACACACACACCCCCATCCACACCTCCCCCCACACCCCCCAACACACCCCCCACACCTCCCCCCACACACCACCCCACACCTCCCCCCACACACCACCCCACACCTCCCCCCACACACCCCCACACCCCCCCCACACCTCCCCCACACACACCCCCTCCCCCCCCCTCCCCCCACCCCACCCCCCTCCCCCCACACACCCCCACACACCTCCCCACACCTCCCCCACACACCCCCACACCTCCCCCCACACACACCCACACCTCCCCCACACACACCCCCACACCTCCCCCCACACACCCCCCCACACCTCCCCCACACACCACCCCACACCTCCCCCACACACCCCCCCACCAAAAAGAAGAAGAAATCTTTCCACAAAAGGAAAGAGTGAAGGGAAAGCGAGAAGCAATAACTTTTGTTAAAATAGGTATTTGGAGTCGCTATAATTGTCGATGACTTCGTTCCACTGGTGTATGTATTCAGATTTGCTCAGACTCTCAACTGTACAATGCAATTATGGAACGTGATGGGTCTGTGTTGAGGATTGACGGCCAGAGCACACGGACTGAACGGATTGTTCTTCCCAACGCAAGGAGACGGGCGCTGTCCACCGCTCCGACCTCCTCTCTCCTCAAAACAGCACCCGTCGCCTTCGCTTTACCGGGTCTGGCCTCCTCCTCGTGCCCCCGAATCCACCATCGGCGGCCGTGCCTTCAGCCACTACTCCCTGAGGTTCTGAACTCCCTTCCTCGCTCCCTTCGCCTCCCCCACCCCTCTCATCCGGTTTCAGGTCTCGGCTAAAGACCTTTCTCTTCGACCGCGCCTTCGGTCACCCTTCTCCCCCCCGCCCCTGGCTCTCCCCCGGGATCCGTTACTGGTGCAGCGCTCTGAGACGCCGGCCGGCGTGGAGGACGCTATATAAATTGTTGTTGTTGAATGGCTGGCTGTGCTGTGCCTTTCTGTGGTTTGCAATGGAAATGGAACAACAGTTATCTGTTGAGTTGAACCTCCGAGTGAAAGGACCATTGTGATTGGCTCTGACGTTCTGCCTTTCGTAATAATAATAGTAATGCTTGTATTTGCCTTGTCATGTCGTTGAGACGTCTCACAGCCTTTCACAGAATACATTGGAGAGTGAAATGACTGACATTTTTGGGTGGGGGGGCGAAACGCGGGAGCCAATTGCACACAGCGATGTCCCACAAACAGTGATGGATTGAGTGACCGCATTTCTTTTTTGAGGAGGGATTATTACTCCAGGAAAGCGATCGGCCGATCCACCAACGACTAGGCAAACAGTGGCGTGAGGAGCAAGGAAACCTGTCTAAGGGAGGTCACAGCCAGGTCCACTCGCTTGCGAGGCGAGCTTTCTAACCACTACGCCACGGGACTCAATGGGACTCGTACCGAAAGACTGAATTCCCCTCCCACCACCACCAACAATGTCCCAGCACAGTCACACAGATGAATGCAACACGGAAACAGCCTCAGGTGGGTGTTTCTACTCTACATTAACCCCCATCGTTCCAATTCCCTTCTGTCCTCTTCTCCATCATGTTCACCACAAGCTTACTCATCAGCTAATGTGCTTGTTCAGTAAGTTGAGTAATGGATTCCTTCAGCAGTTGCTGCACACTGCCTTAATTACAATGTCAACACAATTTGCATCCATTAAAAATTCCTCAACTGCTGAGCTTAAAAAGCTTAAAACTGGAAGTAAAACCAGTTCGAAATGAATTCCCCCCCCCAAAGGGCACAAAAACTCTTCAAGCTTAGCCTGGCTCAGTTGGTGGTGCTCTTGCCTCCGAGTCAGACGTTTGGGGGTTCAAGCCCCTATGTCAGAGACTGTGAGCACACTCCCAACACTGGGGGGAGGTGGAGTCACTGCATTGTCAGACAGACATTAAACTGAGGTCTTGTTTGCACTTGCTCAACTGGCTCCCCATCACCCAGAGGATTCGATTCAAGATCCTGGTCTTCACCATCAAGGCTCTCTTTGGCCTCGCTCCACCCTACCTCTGTGACTTCCTAATGCCCTAGCAACCTGCCCGGCCCCTCCAGGGCTCCGCAGGCTCTGGCCTGCTCCATGTCATCCAAACCTGCCCGCCCTACCATTGGCAGGCGAGCCTTCGGCCGCTCTGCCCTCAACCTCTGGAACTCCATCCCCGCAGTCCCTCCGCCTCACCCCCTCCCTGGCCTCCTTCAAGTCCTGCCTCAAAACCTTCCTCCTCAGCAATGCCATCGGTCACACCCTCTTCCCTCCACCCTCCCCGATCCTAACCCCAGCTCAGGTCCGAAACACTGTCCGGCGCCTTGGGACGTCCTCCTGACACGAAAGGCACAATACCAATGTAAGTTTGGTTGTTGGTGTTGGATGTTTAAAGATCCCTTAAGTGAGACTATTCAAAAAGAGAAGGAGGGGGTTCCTCTCTCCCCATGTCCTGGCCAACAATCCCCAGATAAAACGAGTCACTCAGTTCATAGCTGGGGACATTGACGTGCGTAAACTGACAGCCAGGTTTACCAACTTATACACAGTCACTTCACTTCACAGTCAAATCCTGTGAAATATTGCTGATCTGAAAGTTGATTTAACAAATGTACGGATTAATATTAATATTAATTATTACTGTTATACTGTGGAAATTACTCGTCACACAGAGCCGTAGATGCCAGGATTAATAGGTTTGTCAATACTGGGGAAAATATCTCTTCCACACTAGCTATGATTTGTTAAATCAATTCTTATCACTTATTAATATGAGGCGAGGAGAAGCTAAGTTTACTGCAGGAGCATTCCCCACCCAATGCTGTTAGTTAGTCTCTTAATGATTGAATTACACAGTAGCCCAGCATAAATCACCGGAGGGAGGGAGGGAGGGAAAGGCAGGTGGGGTAGGATAGGTGGGGGTTAAAAGTACTGTATATGATCCATAAATTAGTTTGTGCGGTACAGTTGAAGAGTTCTATTGACTTACGTCTACGAACATGAGACAGTTGATAGACGGACACTGAAATTACGGCAGATGTGATAATGTAACCGGAGTCAATAGTGTATTAGTGGCTCAGTACAGGGGACAGTAAGCAGCTGAGCTCTGCTATTGAGTTGCCCTCGATGCTCTATCACTGTAGCCCAACAGGCATTAAGGAAGCCTCTCTCTGTAATGACATGTGCGAGGGGACAGGAGATTGATATCGATCGCGTAGAAAGGCCCAGGAGATGCTTGGCCCACTGAAGAAGCTCATCCTACACACTCATCCCTCATTACCAAACAAGTGTCTTTCACGTCGGGGGACGCCCCAAGGTGCTGGACAGTCAGGGATTTGGAACCCGTGCTCCGGGGGTTGGGATCAGGAGGGGTGAGCGTGGAGCGTAGGGAGGGTTGGGGGGGGGGGGGGGGGGGGGGGGGGTAGGAGGGTGACCGAAGGCGAATAGGTACACCCACTTCGCCCCAAATCTCTAGAACTCTTCCTCCCTCAGTCCCCCAAAAACATGATTCAAAATTGGTCATTTCAATCCATGACTGTGCGTGGGGACGCTGCCGTGCGCCGCGTTTCGCCCACAAATCAACAACAACAAAATTACATTTGTATAGCGCCCTTCACGGCAGAAGGACGTCCCAAGGCGCGGATAATACAGTCAATTCACTGTACAGTATATTCTGTGAAGCGCTTTGAGGCGTCTAGAAGCCCTTTTGAAGTGAAAAGCGCTATATCAAATCAAATGCAAGGATTAATATTATTATTATTATTATAAGCTTTGAGTGAGTGATTCTGGTGGAGCTGGCAGACTGCCGGGGGGGGATTTGTGAGGCGAAGAGTAGATTTCTACAGAAACCTAATTCCGCTGTAGGGTGAGGGGCACCGACACCAGTAATACACTACCTGTCCAGGCAGCAAAATAACTTCAGCTCCCGGAGTCAGTTGATGCACTGACAGTCTGTAACACAGATCAATAGCAATATTCTGTTCGGGTTGTTGTTGGACAGCGGCCGCGTTCGCCTCGCGTGTGTTTATGTGGCGGAGATTAACCGTGTGTGAGCCGGGCAGGTTTGTCGCTGGCCAAATCCACAGCCGCCTCAGCGAATGATTGCTGCGGTAGATTAATTCGTTAAACCGTTAACCCCGTCCTGGCTGGTGCCCCAGAGAAAATCGCTTTAGGGAAGCAGCGGAACTGTTGATTTAACAATAAGAATAAGAATACTCTAATACAATAGTAAACATTGTGTTTGACGCAGCGTCTTAGCGCGTCTTGACACTTCGACGGCCTGACACTTCACAGAGTAGGCGGTAAAGTGTAGTGACTGTGTAGTTTGTGGGCGGCCAAAATTGCGCACAGCAGCGTCCCACAAACAGTCGCGGATTGAAATGACCCATTTATTATTGGGGTTTCTTGAGGGATTATTAGTAGGCGTGTGGAATAAGGAAACTTCCACAAGGTTTTGCTGTGTGTATACAAATATACAGTCAATTTTCCTACGCTCCTTCATCCTGCCCCAAAGCCTCCCACCCTACCCCCGACAAGGTAGGCTCTTGTCCCTACCTAACTGTACAGCGCCTTGGGATGTCCTCTCGACATGAAAGGCGCTATATAAATGTAAGGGTTGGTTGGTTGGTTGGTTGGTTGATTGATTGATTGATTGATACATACAAGAAAATAATCATCCTTGCATTTGATACAGTGCCTTGCCGTGTGGGTGAGACATCTCAAAGCGCTTTGCGGAATGTACTGTAAAGTGGAGTGACTGTAGATTTTGTGGTCGAAATATATATACACACAGCAAAGATATATTTATTAAGACATTTGCGTGTGTGAATACACACACACATATGTACACAAATGTCAAATATATATATATAATGTTAAATATAAATACGCTCTGAGAGAGTCTGATAACATGTTCCATCTGCACCAAGTCAACCCATCTTGTGATTTTGTGACCGACCAAAAATGGCTGCCCTCCCTCGCTCCCCCCCACCACTCCCCAAAGCCATTCGACTGTTCCCATCAATCCCTTTGCTCAGGCTTCCCCCTGGTGGTCAGTGTTCACCACAGCCACCGCCTGCAAACGTTTGTTCTCTCTCCACGCCCCCCCCCCCCCCACCCAGATAAATTGGCCATTCCCTCCACGGCTGCCTGTGGACCTCGCTGAGCACAAAATCGCCTGCCGCGCTTGCCGGCAATTACAGTAAAGTTCGCTGCGCTCGACAGCAATTTGCCTGTGAAGCGATGTGAGACATTTCCGACGATTTAGCTGTGTCGGAACGCGAGTATTATTTCCTTAAGGAGAGACCGAAGCCCGGGAATACCAATAAGAATAATCCTGATCATTTTTCCATTCGTACAGCGCCTTATCACGTCGTCGATACGTCTCAAAGCGCTTCGCAGAACATGACGTGACTGTGTATTGTGTGGGCGAAACACAGCAGCGGCCAACTGCGCACAGCAGTATCCCATAGACACAGTCGTGGATTGAGTGACTCAATTATTATTTATTGATTTAATAGGGTTTATTATCACCAGATCTGCCAATCGTTTCTGTTCGGTGAACAGTGGTGTGTGGAGTAAGGAAATGTTTCACCTTGCCTTTAACTCAGAGGATTCAATTCAAGATCTCGGTGCTCACCCTCCCAAAGCCCTCTCCACGGCCTTGCCCCACCCTACCTCTGCGACCTCCTAACCCTCTATCAGTCTGTCCGTTCCCTCCGCTCAGCAGCCCATCCAGCCTGCTCCACGTCCTCCGACCCCCCGCCTCCCCCCCCACCATTGGCTAAAGGGCCAGCCTTCAGCCACTCTGCCCCCAACCTCTGGAACTCCATCCCACAGTCCCTCCGCCTCGCCCCCCCCCCCCCCCTGGCCTTCTCAAGACCCTCCCCTTCGACGGTCCCGTCTCTCACCCCAAATCCCCCCACTCCCTTTCCTTCCACCCTCCCCGTCCCCAGCTCGGGTCTGAACCATTGACTGTTCAGCGCTTTGGGACGTCCTCCCGACGTGAAAGGCGCTATATCCAAGTGTCATTTTGTTGTTGTTTTTGCAAAATGCAGCCGACGTGCGCACAGCAGCGTCCCAAGAGTAGCCTTGTGATTGAGCAAGAGTAGCCTCGAAGCGACTGGCTCATTTTACTTCCAATAGCTTAGCAGAGAGAGCGAGAGAGAGAGAGAGAGAGAGAGAGAGGCGGTGGGAGGGGTTGTGAGGAGGAGGAGGAAGATGGAGGGGTCTTTCCTACTTGCTGCACGGGAGGTAGACACATATAGCATACCTGTAGGGGGTGGTTGGCGGGAGGGGGGTGGAGAGAGAGAGAGAGAGAGAGAGATAGAGGGTGGTGGGGGGGGGGGGGAGGGGAAAGGCAGACGAGATGAAGTGTTGTGCACTCGATAGGAGTTTGCAAATGGATGTTTCTATTTGCTGCCTGTGGAAATTGATGTCAAAGGCCCGTTGTTATCCTCGCGAGTTGCAGGCGGCGGCTCCCAATCACAATGGGCAGAGGAACACATCACTCTGCGGGGATTCAATCACAACATTACCAGCAAAACTGATTTATATTCCCTGCCCTGACGCCCGGCTGCTGCGCTGTTAATTGCGTTTCCCCAACAACCTGCTGTTGGGCTGAGTAATGGGCCTGTGTCTCTCAGGCTCACGGTCACGCCGATATACACACACAGTTATACACACTCACACACACACTGATATACACACTCACACACACACACTGCTATACACGCACACACACACATACATTGATAAACACACTCACACACACACTGCTACACACACACACCGATATACACACTGATATATACACTCACACACACTGCTATGCACACACACACTGATAAACACACTCACACACTGGTATACACATACACACAGTCAAGCTGATATAAACACTCACACGTGTACACACACTGATATATACACTCACACATACATACACTCACACACACTGTTATACACACTCACACACACATACACACTCACACACAGATATACACACAGTCACACACACTCACAGATATAGTACACATATACAGATATACACACAAACAGATATGGACATACACACTCACACAAACATGACGATGAACACATAGCACTCACAGTTACACGCATAGACATAGATATGCATTCACACACATAGTCAGTGGCTGAATATACATATACACACACATACACAAACCCACACAAATACATACACACAAACACAACAGCAAGTTGTATTCATATAGCGCCCTCACGCATGGTACTATCCCTGAACGCTACCCCACACATGCACAGAGACACATAGAGAAACACAGACACCCACGAGAGAAGAAGCATCAATAACCCTCTCCTTACCATCAATCCATCGATACATCAGCCAATCAATGAAATAGACAGATGCTGTGAGTGTTGTTGATCCTGTTATCCCTGTTCTAGGGAATTCTCCTGGACTTAGACAGTTATTAGGGGAGGACAGGTTTCCAGGGATATGGGGAGAGGGCGGGAGAGTGGGATTGATTTGATCAGCTGTTTTCAAAGAGCCGTCGCAGACACGCTGGGAAGAATGGCCTCCTGATCTGTAGAAATCTACAATTCTATGATTCTGTGACAGTGTGTGATCAATCAACAACAACAACAACAGTCTTGTAGCTCAGTGGTTAGAGAACTCGTCTTACGAGCGTGAGACCCGTGTTCGAATTCAGGCACGTTTCCTTACTCCGCACGCCTCATAATAATTATTGGCTGCCGCGTTTCGCCCACAGACATGCAGTCAATTCACTTTACGGTGTATTCTGTGAAGCGCTTTGAGACGTCGATACGATGTGGAACGCGCTGTAGCAAATGCAAGGATTATTATTGCATTTGCACGGCATCTTTCACGTCAGGAGGAACACCCCCAAGGCTCTGGGCAGGTCAGGATCAGCGTCTCGTATCCTCTGAGGGAATGAATCGAGCGAGTAGGTCATTCGCCGTAATCAAAGATGGCATTCGTTGAAATCAATGTGTCAGTTGGTGTAATCCCTGCTCTTTCGCCTCGGGATCAGAAAGGCTTCGGGTTCGAATGGCTACACTGGGCTCACAGTCGAGGCTCTCGCTCCAGTCGTGGTCCTCGCGTGTGATCCCGCGCGTTTCACGTCTCCTGGACGTCTCGTTGCGCCGCACGGAATAGGCCGGAAGGTCAAGCGACCGCGTGTTCGTGGGCGAAACGCGGCAGCCAATTGCGCACGGCGGCATCCCCCACCGACAGCCGTGGGTTGAACGATCAGTTTGATTATTTTATTTTTATTCTCGGGGGATTATTTTCAGGCGTGTGGAGTGAGGAAACTTGCCCCCCCCCCCCCCCCCCCCCCCCACCTCGGGGGGGCCCAGTGCCAGGATTTGAACCCGGGTCTCTCGCTTCCCGAGGCCAGTGCTCTAAACCAGGAGCTGCAGGACTCCACAGCTCAGGCCCGTGTTGTTGGAGTGGGTGTCGTCAGTAGGCGGTGGGGGAGGGAGGATGTCTTTGAATCATTGCTCCCTCTCGGTGTCTGTGCGTCCGTGCCGCCCATCCCTTCGTCCTCCCACCTCTCAGCCTTTCCTTCCCTCCTGTCTTGAGGGAAGAGCGAGAAAAGCGGCATCATTTTAACAGCGAGCAGTTTAGCTTTCTGCTGCATGTAGGTCAAGGCAGCTATTAGGTTCACTGAAGCGTATGCTGACTGTATGAAAGGTAATTTAGTTGCTGTAAAAGCCTCTTCATAACAATGCCCTTGAACTGACATCCAGCTAATTGAGAATTTCGTTTTTTGGAGGCGAATCGAGGGAAATCTGCTTGGGTGTAATCACAAGGACTTTTTAACTCAGATTTTTTAATCAGATTGATTTTTTCCCCCTTTGGTTGATCTCGGTCTGGGCTTATCCCCCCCCCCCCCCCCCCCCCCCGCCCCGACTTCAGGATCCAGCAGAAAGGCTTTCCTTTTCCCCCCCCCCACCGGCTCGGGATCAGACTCCGCCACTGTCAAGCTCTCTGGGACCCTAACAACGACACCGAGCTCCTGTAGCTCGGTGGTTAGAGCGCTCGCCTTACAAGCGTGAGACCTGTGTTCGAATCCAGGGAGGTCAGGGCGGAAACGTTGGGCAGGTTTCCTTCCTCCACACACACCCACGCACACACACCCACACACACACACACACACACACACACCCACACACACACCCACCCACACACGCGCACACACACACACACACACACACACACACACCCACACACACACCGACCCACACACACACACCCACCCACACACACACCCACCCACACACACACACACACCCACACACACACACACGCCTGATAATAATAATGCCATCTTTCAGCCACAAAAACATATACAATGTTTTGGTAGCTGTCGTGGTTTGGGGTCCACAGAATCAGACCCCCGTGTGTCAGAGAAATCAACAAAGCGCGGGCGTGTGCGCGGGCGGGTGGGCGTGTGCGCGGGCGGGTGGGCGTGTGCGCGGGCGGGTGCGCGGGCACACGAGAGAGAATGTGCATCTGAGGCGGAGAGAGATTGCGTGCGAGAGATGATCCTTGTGTGTGTTCCTTGCCCTTGCTTTTCAAATTCACGCAGCTATTTTCTCTGTGGATTTGGTGCTCGGCTAGGGGCTTTCAGGCGTGTGGAGTGAGGAAACTTGCCCACCCCCCCCACCATTAACCTTTCCCTCTCCTCAGGAACCGTCCCTACCTCCCTTAAAACAGCCACCATCACCCCTATCCTGAAGAAACCCTCCCTTGATGCGTCGCAACCATCAAGTTATCGACCCATCTCCAACCTCCCGTTTCTATCCAAGGTCCTTGAAAGAGTGGTTGCCTCCCAGCTCCGCTCTTTCCTTTCAAATCACTCACTTTTTGAACCCCTCCAATCAGGTTTCCGCCCTATCCACAGCACAGAAACTGCCCTGGTCAAGGTCACAAATGACATCCTAACCGCCTGTGACCAGGGCTCCCTCTGCCTCCTCGTCCTCCTTGACCTGTCTGCTGCGTTCGACACAGTCGATCACACCATCCTCCTTCAACGTCTTTCCTCCCACCTCAACCTTCAAGGCACAGTCCTTGACTGGTTCCACTCTTATTTGACCCACCGTTTACATTTTGGCTTTTCATCAAACCCCCGCACAGTTTCCCACGGCGTCCCTCAGGGCTCTGTCCTTGGTCCCCTTCTTTTCACCCTTTACACGCTCCCCCTGGGCGACGTCATCCGCAAACATGGGGTAAATTTCCACATGTATGCGGACGACACCCAGTTGTACCTTTCTGCCTCATCCCTCAACCCCCAGACGATCGATGTTCTGACAGCATGTCTGTCCGACATCGAGTCGTGGACGAGGGACAACTTTTTGCAATTGAACGTGAGTAAGACCGAGGCCCTCCTGATTGGCTCAAGCCAGCGCCTCTGCACATCGGGCGCTGCCAGCCTCAACATCCAAGGCTGCACTCTCCACCTCACAAAGCCAATCAGGAACCTCGGCATCATGTTCGATCAAAAACTTTCCTTCCTCCCCCACATCCGCGCCTTGACCGGCACCGCCTATTTCCATCTGCACAACATTGCCAGGCTCCGCAACTATCTTACCCCCCGCGCTGCCGAAACACTCGTGCACGCATATATCACCTCACGGCTGGACTACGGAAATTCTCTCCTCATCGGCCTCCCCAGTTCCTCCATTCACAGGCTGCAGGCCATCCAAAACTCTGCAGCCCGTGTACTATCCCGCACCCGCCTCCGTGACCACATAAACCCCACCCTCGCCCGTCTCCACTGGCTCCCCATCCTCCAGAGGATCGAGTTTAAGATCCTCGTCCTCACCTACAAGGCCTTACACGGCCTTGCCCCATCCTACCTAGCCGATCTACTCTCCCCCTACACACCCACCCGGGCCCTCCGTTCAACAGGACTTGGCCTGCTCCAAGCCCCCCGCCCGAACCGCTCCACCATCGGAGGCCAGGCCTTCAGTTTCTCCGCTCCCACCTTATGGAATGCCATCCCTCAATCCCTCCGTCTCGTTTCTTCCCTTTCCTCTTTCAAGGCCGATTTGAAGACTTTCCTCTTCGATCGTGCCTTCTGTTTCACCCCAAACTCTTTTACCTCCCCTTCGTGTTTCACCCCTTCCCAAACACTCCCCTCCCAGCTCGGGTCACACGCCTCCTGTGCAGCGCCTTGGGACGTCCTCCCGACGTGAAAGGCGCTATATAAATGTAAATTGTTGTTGTTGTTGTTGTTGGGGGGAGGGCGGGCGGGCGGGTGGTTGGGCGTCTGGGCTAGGGAGGGGGCTGGGGTCTGGTGGGAGGGGGTGGGGGTGGGGTGGGGTGGGTGGGGGGGGGGGGGAGGAGGCCGGGGGCTGGTGTATTAATACGTGTCACCATGTGGCAGGCAGGCAGGCAACGGCGGTAAATAATGGGAGTTCAGCCCCAGACGCCAGCGTTTCCTTGCGCTCCGTGAATTTTGAACAGTTTCCGCGCTTATCAGAAGTCTCCACATGTGGACCTGGGAAAGAAGCCACTAATTAGCTGTTGCGATCTCACCACCGATCTCCTTTGTCACTATCAGAGGTGACACCACTCTCCTTGAATGCCATTCTGCCTCCATAATTACACAGCAGCCGGAGTCTTTAGTGAATGTCAACACAAACAAGCGCTTTGCTTTGTCTCTCCACCCTCCCCCCCCCCTCACCTCCCCCCGCCCCCCACCACTACCTCATCAGCTCCGCTGCGAGCCGCAAACTGCCCTAATCTTGTTGTGAACAGCAAACCCAGCGCAACAGCAATAATAATAATATTAATCACAATCCTCGCATTTGATACGGCGTCTTATCACGTCGTCGAGGCTGCAGCTTCGCGCAGTTTCCCAACCGGAGTGACTGTATCTTTCAGCCGCTCCAGCCCCTCACTCTGGAACTCCATCTGACAGTCACTTTGCCTCCCTCCCTCCCTCCCTCCCTCCCTCCCTCCCTCAAGGCCAGTCTCAAGATCTTCCACTTCGATCGTGCCATTCTGCCGCCCTCCCAATTCTTTCCCTCCCCTCCCAACTCTCTCCCTCCCCTCCCAACCCTCTCCCTCCCCTCCCAACCCTCTCCTCCCAACCGTTTCCCTCCCCTCCCAACTCTCTCCCTCCCCTCCCAACCCTCTCCCTCCCCTCCCAACCCTCTCCTCCCAACCGTTTCCCTCCCCTCCCAACTCTCTCCCTCCCCTCCCAACTCTCTCCCTCCCCTCCCAACTCTCTCCCTCCCCTCCCAACTCTCTCCCTCCCCTCCCAACTCTCTCCCTCCCCTCCCAACTCTCTCCCTCCCCTCCCAACTCTCTCCCTCCCCTACCCCGCCCCTCTCCCCCGCACGGGTCCCGACCTGACTGTTCAGTGCCTTGGGACGGCCTCCCGACATGAAAAGTAAATGTCATTTGGTTGACTTTGTTGTTTGGCAGTCAGATAGAGGTTTATACTTGACCTGTGATGGGGTGAAAAACCTCAGTCAAGTTTCCTTGCTTCACACATTGAGACGTCTCGAAGGCGCTTCACGGGATCAACCGTAAAGTGGATTGACTGTATTTCGTGAGTGAAACGCGCAATAATAGATGAGTCATTTCAACCCACGACCGTTTGTGGGGGACGCTGCTGTGCGCGATCGGCCGCCGCGTTTCGCCGCCCACAACATACACGGTCACTTCACTTTACGGTGTATTCTGCGAAGCGCTTTGGGACGTCGATAAGACGCGAAAAGCGCCAGATCAAAGGCTTATCAAGGATTATCATTATGACGGCTTTACCCCACTCTGGAATCGAACCCGGGTGCTCTCGCTCGCGAGGCGAGCGCTCCAAGCACCGAGCCACGGGAACAAGCGAATCAGATCAGGACCAGGCATTGCTCAGCGCAAGTCACAGTGTGAGGTGGTTCCCTCCTCCTTACCCCGGCACCTAAGGAGGAGGGAACCACCTCACACTGTGACTTGCGCTGAGCAATGCCTGGTCCTGATATGATTGCTTGTTACCGTGGATCCGTCTGATTATAGTCATTAATGTTGCACAACTGTGTTTTAAATCTGCCGGTGACATGTTGCTGCTTTGCTTGTTGTCAAGCGATTGTGTGTGAGGGGTTGGGGGAGTGTGGGTGGGGGGGGGGGGTGGGGTGTCAGGGGGTAGAGAGGGAGGTGGGAAGGTGGGGGATTACAGGCGGGCGGGGCGGGGGAGATGAACTACAAAGAGTTCACTTCACCCGCTCACTCCCTGGGTTAATAATAATAATAATAATAATAATAATAATCCTTGCATCCTTGCCGTGGAGCTCCTGTGGCTCGGTGGTGAGAGCGCTTGTCTCGCAAGCTGGGGAGACCTGTGTTCGAATCCAGGCAGGTCAGGGCGAAACCTTGGGCAAGTTTCCTTACTCCACACACACACACACACACACACACACACACGCGCCTAATAATAATCCATCCAAAAACACCCACAATAATAAAATTGTTCATTTCAACCCACGACTGTGTGTGGGGGACGCTGCCGTGCGCAATCGGCTGCCGCGATTCGCCCACAAATATAGACCGTCACTTCACTTTACAGTATATCCTGTGAGGCGCTTTGGGACGTCGGTCGATAAGATGTGGAAAGCTCTATATCAAATGCAAGGATTATTATTATTATTATTATTATTATTTGATACAGCGCTTTTCACATCCTCGGGAAGTCTCAAAGCGCTCCACAGATTATACTGCAAAGTGAATGTTGACTGTACTATCAGCGCCTTGACGCTGACGTGAGAGGTGCTACACCAATGCAATGTTGTTGTTGCATTGGTGTAGCACCACCACCACCACCCCCGGACGGAAAGCGATACTGCTGGGCAAACAGAGCGTGCGGAGTGAGGAGACTTGCCCGGTTTGGGCGTCAACCAGCTCCTATTAAACTGCTCCGGTTCCCTATCTGGGAGACGTCGCTGTGTACAAGATAAACTGGTGAGTTTTGCGCACACCTGACAGTCACTACAACTGACAGGAATTCGCCGTGAGGCTCTTTGAGCCGTTTGGATGTTACAGGTGCTTTGTCAAACGCAAGGCTGCTGTGATTGGAATGAATCTCGTGTCTGTCAGCCTGTCAGCCATTTCTGCCTCTGTCTCGCTGTCTCTCCAACTCTGCCTCTTTCCAGTTCTTATCAGTTTCTCTTCATCTCCTTGTCTCTCTTTATTTTCATCTGTGTCTCTGACTGGCTGCTTGTCTCGCTCTCTTTAACTCTCTGTTATTTGTCTATCACTTGTTCTCTCTCTCTCTCTTTCTCTCTCTCCTTTCCCTTTCTTTGTGCTGTTTCTGCACAATCTCTCTCTATTTTAATCTTATTATTATTACCTGACTGTCTCTATCACTTTGTCCCTCTGTATCTCCCGATGCCCTTTTGACCAGCAAATCTTTTAGAATTATAATAATCTTCGCAGTTGATATAGCGCCTTGTCACCTTGTCAAGGCGTCTTAATGAGCTTCAGATTGTATACTGTAAAGCGAATTGAATATGTGATTGATTCCACCTGAGGATTTGAACTCACGCAGTCTCAGCTGACACTCCAATGCAGTGCTGGGGGCTGTTGCATTGTCGGAGGTGCTGTCCTTCAGATCAGACATTAAACCGAGCTTCCGACCGCCTGTTCAGGTCGACCTTAATAATAATGAGACTGTAATGATGATCCTTGCACTTGATCTAGCGCTTTTCACGTCTTGAAGCCGTCACAAAGCGCTTCACAGAATACACTGTAAAGTGGATCGACTGTGTATTTGTGGGCGAAACGCGGCAGCCAATTGCGCACAGCAGCGTCCCCCACAAACAGCCGTGGGTTGAAAATGACCGATTTCTTATTGTTCTATCGAGGGATTATTGTTGTCAGGCGTGTGGAGTTAAGGAAACTTGCCCGAGGTTTCGCCCCGACCTGCCTGGAATCGAACCCAGGTCTCTTACTTTTAAGGCCGGTGCTCGCTGGGCTACACGATCCCGCAGCGCTACTTGAAAAGAGAAGGGAGTTACTTTCTCCCGGTGTCCTGGCTGACCGAATAAAAACTAGTGACTCACTGTGTGTGGCTGTTTGTGGGACATCGCTGTGCACAATTGTTCTGTCGCGTTTCCCTACAAATACACAGTCACTTTGCTGCCGTAGTAAATCCCGTGAAGCGCTTTGAGACGTGCGTCTGACGCGATAAGGCGCGATATCAAATGCAAGGATTATTATTCTTATTATTGTTATTGTTGTTATCTACGTGTGTGACGCCTCGGGATTTCCAAGTGATCCGTTCGGCAGTTCCCGTAGCCTATGGTTCATCCTGGTTAGGAAACCCTTTCACGCACCAGGGAGGGAGGGAGGGAGGGAGAGAGAGAGAGAGAGAGAGAGAGAAAGACATCACCATGAGAAACCATTCGTCAGTCATCCACCTCACTGACACCTGTCTCTGCTTTCCCTTCAGAGACTGCCGACCGAAGCCAGTCAGGCCACGAGCCGGGGGAATGGAAACTCGTACAGTGTTAGGAGGACCTCAGCAGGCAGACGAGAGGCAGTGACGGGAAGGTCTTTAGAATGTTCCTCACCACACAGGCGGGTTGGTGAGTTTGAGCGAACAGCTGCTCCAGATGTACAGACGCCTGGCTTCCTTCCTTCCCTCCCTCCCTCCCTCCCACCCTCCCTCAAGACCCTCCTCTTCGACAGCGCCTTTGGCCACCCTCCTCCGCCCACCCTTCCCTCCACCCTCTCTATAATAATAATAATAATCCTTGCACTTGATACAGCACTTTCCACATCTTATCAACATCCCAAAGCGCTTCACAGAATATATTGTAAAGTGAATTGACTGTATATATTTGTGAGCGAATCGTGGCAGCCAATTGCGCACAGCAGCGTCCCCCACACAGTCGTGGATTGAAATGACCAATTTTATTATTGTGGTTTTTTTGGAGGGATTATTATTAGGCGCGTGTGTGCGTGTGTGTGTGTGTGGAGTGGGGAAACTTGCCTAAGGTTTCGCCCTGACCTGCCTGGATTCGAACACGGGTCTCCCCAGCTTGCAAGACAAGTGCTCTAACCACTGAGCCACAGGAGCTCTCTGAGCCCAACCATGCCCCAGCTCGGATTCCAATCCCTAACTAGGGGTGAGTTACATTATCGGAGGTGGCGTCCTTCAAGGTGAGGTGTTGATCCGAGCTCCTGTCTGGCTGCTCAAGCGCGCGTTCAAGATCCCGCGGCCGGCCCTGGTTGGGAGAAACAAACTCCCTTCTTAAAGGATGATGACGATAATAAGAATAATCCTATTATATTTCATTAGAAAACCTATAATAAATTGGTCATTTGCAATCCACGATTGTTTGTGGGGGACGCTGCTGTGCGCAAGTGGCTGCCGCGTTTCGCCCACAAATTTACAGTCAATTCACGCTACAGTGTATTCTGTATGGGAGCCTTTATCAAGCCTTATCACTGGAGTACGAAACCCGTGTCTCCATCTATGTGGTGATATGTTTCGGCCACAAACTACAGTCCCTCCACTTTACAGTATATTCCGTGAAGCGCTTTGAGACGTCTCCATGATAAGGCTCTGTATCAAATGTAAGGATTATTATTATTATTCACTTCTGGCAGGACTGGACTCACTGTAGAAATAGATGCACAATAGTCATAGTCACAACAGCAACTTACATTAACATAGCGCCCTTCACATCGGGGATCGTCGTGGAGAGTTTAACAGTGAAGGGTCACTCACTCCACGGCTGTTCGAGGGACGCTGCTGTGCGCAATCGGCCGCCGCGTTTCGCCCACAAAATTTACACTCAAAACCAGGGCCGAAATAAAAGCGAGGGGAACCGTACAAACATCGGCAACATTGGCGGTAGCGGGGACGACCCGAGTTCAATCTCTTCCCTGGTTTACGGACTCGAATCCCGGAGCTCGGTGGTTACAACACTCGCCTTACAATCGCCTGCGTTCGATTCCCGGCAGGTCGGGGCGAAACCTTGGGCAAGTTTCCTTACTCCACAGTCACGCCCGATAATAATCCCTCAAAAAACAAAACCGATCATAAAATTGGTCACTTCAACCCGCAACTGTGTCTGGGACACTGACACAGGTCTCCCACAAATAGACAGTCACTTCACTTTACAGTGTATTCTGTGAAGCGCTTTGAGACGTGTAGAAGACGTGAAAAGCGCTATCGAATGCAAGGATTATTATTATTATCTGTCCACCTCTGTCGTGAAGCTGGAGTAACTAGAAGGTAGATCATAGAAAATTGACCGTTCAACAGCAACAACCACAAAATGACATTGGTACAGCGCCTTTCGTGTGGGGAGGACGTCCCAAGGCGCGGTTCAGGGCTGACAATAATCAGAGATATAATAATCCTTGCATTTGATGCAGTGCTCTCCACATCTAGACGCCCGAAAGCGCTTCGCGGAATCTACTGTAAAGTGAATTGACCGTATGTTTGTGGGCGAAACGCGGCAGCCGGTTGCGCGCGGACAGTGCAATCTATTTCAATGCCTTTTCACTTTCCACCGTGCCCAGCTCTCAAAACGCCTGGGTCACGTCGCTCAAGTCGCCGAGCGCGTCTGTGTAGGTGGCCGCTGTAAAGATCCTACCAGTGAAACAAACCCCTTTTAATCTGGTGAAAACACTCGGTTTAAACTCGCGTAATTGCATTGCGAGAGCGGCAGGTGGCGCTATGTCACAGCCCATTTGTTTCCCACGAGGGTGAGAGAGTTCACTAACTGGACTTTTAACAAAGATGCTGGCAATCTGAAAATCCATCAGCAATGGCTGGGACACTCCCCGGGCAGCGTCTGCGGAGAGAGGAGACGCGAGTCAACGTTTCTGGTCTGTCCCGGAGCTCAGTGGCTAGAGCGCTCGCCTCGCGAGCGTGAGGACCCGGATTCGCAACCCGGGGCAGCACGAAACCTTAGGCAACTTTCCTTACTCCGCACGTCCGATAATCATCCACTGAGAACAAAGTAACAATAAATAATCCTCGCATTCGACACAGCGCTTCTCACGTCTTCTAGGCGTCTCAAAGCGCTTCACGGAACACACTGTAAAGAGAGTTGACTGTATACGGGTGAAGCGCGGCAGCCAATTGCGCACAGCGGTTCCCACGAACAGTAGCGGATTGAAATGACCAATTCTTTTTTGAGGGATTATCATTAGGCATGCGGAGTAAGGGAACTTGCCCGTGGTTTCGCCCTGACCTGCCTGGGATCGAACCCAGGTCTCTCTCCCATAAGGCTCAGTGTCTCTAACCACTGAGCTACTGGACTCCAATAATAATTTGGTCCCCCAGTCCACGGCTGTTTGTGGGGACGCTGCCGGGTGGAATTCGCTGCCGCGTTTCGCCCACAAATGTACAGACAGATCACTTTACAGTGTATTCCGTGAAGTGCTTTGAGACGTCTAGAAGACGTGAAAGGTGTTATTTAAATGCAAGGATTATTATTATGTATTATTACCTCACGCATCTCCGCTTACCTGGCGGTGATTAGGAACCCGGTTGTTAATTCCCTCAGCCCCGATCGCAAGACTCCTGGTGTAGGTTTTTCACTGGCTTGCCTGCTCGGCAAGATTACCTCGATCCAAATGTATAATTTGGGGGCCAAGCTGTTGTGTCCTTGAACGACAATGACAACAACTTGCATTTCCATAGCTACCCTCATGCAGGGTAGTGTCCCAGAGAGCTCGCCAGTGTCAGAGCATGACACCAATCCTGGGTGGGGGGGGGTGACTGTACAACAACAACAACAACAACAGGTCGGGACCCGAACAAGGGAGAGGGGCTGGGGAGGTGGGGAGGGATGGGAGAGAGTTAGGGGGGGAGGGAGAGAGTTGGGAGGGGCAGCAGAAGGCACGATGGAAGAGGAGTCTTCTTCAGACCGGCCTTGAAGGAGGGAGTGAGGTGAAGGGACCGTGGGATGGAGTTCCAGAGTGTGGGGGCAGAGAGGCTGAAAGTCCGTCCCCCGATGGTAGACTGGAACCCGCTGAACGGAGGGGGCGGGGAAGGTTCATAGGGGGACTGACTTCATAGCAAGTCAGAGAGGTGGGGGGCAGGGGGTGGGGGAGGCAAGGCCGTGAATGGCCTCAGCTAACACAAGGGTGTGAGTTGACTCACCACTCGCTCACTTTGTCCACACTGTGTGAAGCAGCAGTAAACTAGTCAAACACGATATTGGCAGGCTCAGCCAATCCATTGAGTTCAGATTCCCCCAATGTCACGCACTGGCTGTACAGCGCTCTGTTCAGGGGAGGCCACACCTGGAGCACTGTGTACTCTCCTGGTCACCATGACACAGGCTTCAGTGACGTAAGCAGCCAAGTCATTCAGAGAAGAGCGTTGAAACTGATCCCAATGTTAGAGGGAATCAGTGCTTCGGGACGTCCTCCTGACCCGAAAGCCGCTGTATAAGCGCAATTCTCTGGTTGTTGTAATGAGCGACACTTGGATAAGGCAGTGCGTTGACACTATAGTGGCCTGTGGTACGTCGTTGCGCACAAATTAACTGCTATGTTCGCGCTCAGAAGCTTCCCAATTCCTCCCACAAAATACAGTCAATTGGCCCAGCCCAGCCCTAGCTTTTAACTGGTGGGCAGGCAGTGTGGGGTGTGGAATACTGAGTCAGCCGCAGTCAGAGAGTATAGAGCTTCGAGACGTCTCAGTGACCCGATGAGCTGCTGTATCGAATGCCAGCGTCATTATATACTGCATTGTAAACAATAACAAATCGGTCATTTTCAATCCACGACTGTTTGTGGGGGACGCCGCTGTGCGCAATTGGCTGCCACGTTTCTCCCACAAACATACAGTCACTTCGCTCTACAGTAGATTCCGTGAAGCGCTTTGAGACGTCCAGAAGACGATGTCAAATGAAAGTGCTATTTTTAGTTGCCGACAGGCTGCTTACGCTCATCGGCAGGTGTTGGGATGACTTGCAGAATGACCTCCGCACATTGTACAGTCTTGTTGTAATTTAACCGACCTGAATTGCCAAACCATGCAGTAGCTGCTGTAACACTGGGTAACACGGTATGAGAAGATAATAACCATAAAATCATAATCCTTGCGCGCGATATCGCGCTTTATCGCGTCACTGAGATACCTCAACGTTCGGAAATACGCGGTGAAGCGGAATGACTGCGTATTTTGTGGGCGAAACACCGTCCGCGGGGTTTTGCGCTGTGAAGGGTTGAGCCGGCCGACAGACAGCAGGTGGATTTGTTGCTGCACCTGTGGTTTGTGGGGCCTGTTGTGCTGAGAGTTAATCGCTGCTTGTGAACCTGAAGTTGAATCACAGGCAGCCCAAGGCCAATGTGATTAAAGTAGTCGGGTGAGTGCAAAGTGCCGGAACGCATTGCCTGAGAAGGCGGTGGAGGCCGGTCCGATAACAACTTTGAAAAGAGAGGTAGACATTTATTTTGGGGAGGACGGGTTTGCGAGGTGATGGGGGGAGAGAGAGAGAGAGAGAGAGAGAGAGAGAGCTGGGGAGTGGGATTAAACAGACTCCATGGCCTCCTTTTGTGCCGTAAGATTGTATGGCACTGATGCGCAGCCCGAAGTGGGGAACCCTGTTACACAGAAACACAGCTGAGCTGCCCTTCAGTACTCAGGCGGTGAGAATTGATGCGAGAGATGTTTGTTTCACGTGCTTAAGAGTATCCAGACCAAACTGAGAAATCTGTGCATCCCACCCACACATGGAAATCTGGGAGCGAGATTGTTGGAATGGAATACTCTCTCTCTCTCTGTGGAGGGACGCGTCCTGTTTGCTTGAGGATCCATCCGGCCGTCCCTCCGCCTCGCCCCCTCCCTGGCCTCCTTCAAGTCTCTCCTCAAGACTCTCCTCTTCGATGGACCCATCGGCAACTCCTAATCCCCCCCCTTCCCTCTCCCACCCCCACCCCGTCCTCGGCTCGGGTCTGAAGCAGTAACTGTCCAGCGCCTTGGGACGTCCTCCTGACGTGAAAGGCGCTAAACAAGTGTTATTTTGTTGTTGTTGTTGTTGCCTAATTCTGGAGAGTATTAGACGCAGGATGGCGAGAGCCATGGCTTGGGGGGGACCTCAGAACATGCGTTGGGGTAACTGCTGATCAACAACAAACAACAAAGTGACATTTGTAGAGCGACTTTCACATCGGGAGGACGTCCCAAGGCGCTGAAAGTGGGAAACGTAGGAACATTATCTGGTGAAGTCCAACCATACAGCCTGCCATTGAGATTGCTGTCTGGAGTGAGTGCAGAACCACCCCCTGAGCCCCAGGGTTTTGTGTTAACAACAACAAACAACACATTGCATTTGGGAGGACGTCCCAAGGGGCTGGACAACGAAGGGATTTCCATTTGAGCTGCAGGTTGGGATCAGAGAATGGTGGCGGGCAAGTGGATGGAGGAGGGAAGATGACCAAAGGTGCGGTCAAAAAGGAAGGTCTTGAGACCGGCCTTGAAGGGGGTAAGGGAGCAGATGAGGCCGACCACACCTTTTGACCCAGGATTAGTTCCACTGCTGGCCTTTGTGCAGTCCTGTGGCTCAGTGGTTAGAGCGCTCTGAGACGCCATCCGGCGTGGAGGGCGCTATATAAATCGAAGTTGTTGTTGTAGAGCACTCGCCTCATAAGTGAGAGGACCTGTGTTCAATTCCCGGACAGGGCAAAACCATAGACAAGTTTCCTTAGTCCGCATGTCCCTGTCTACCGAGTAGCAAAGTAGGAATCCAGTTGACGGATCATTATCTGGGGTTGATAATCTCTCTCCCCCAAAATGGAAATCTGAAACCAAAACAGAAGTCGCTGGGAACACTCAGCGGGTCAGGCAGCATCAATGGAGAAAAGAAAGTAAGTCACCGTTTGGGGTCAGAAATGTTGGGAGGGAGAAACTTTTATATAATATAAATACAGTGATAATGTAATCATACTTGCATTTTGATATAGCACTTTTTCACATCTTCTAGGCGTCTCAAAGCGCTTCACAGAATATACTGCAAAGTGAATTGACTGGATACTTGTGGGTGAAATGTGGCAGCCAATTGCGCACAGCAGCGTCCCCACAAACAATCGTGGATTGAAATGACCAATTTTATTATTGTGTTGTTTTGGGAGGGATTATGATTAGGCGTGTGGAGTAAGAAAACTTGTCTAAGGATTAACAGATAGTGGGGGAGAGGCAGGGTGAGGAAAAAGAAAATGGGGTGGAGGGCAGGCCCTGCCTCTCCCCTCTGTGTTAGTTCATAAAAGCCTCTCCCTCCAACATATGCTAGTTCTGACAAAGGGTCATGGACCCGAAACGTTGACTCACTTTCCTTTCTCCATCGATGTTGACTCACTTTCCTCTCTCATCCAACCTGCTGAGTGTTCCCAGCCTTTCCTGTTTTTTTGTTTCACTTTATAGTATATTCCGTGAAATGCTTTGACACTTCCCAACATAGGAACAGGAGTAGGCTATTCAGCCCTTCGAGCCTGTTCTGCCGTTTAATTAGATTATGGTTGATCTGTACCTCAACTAGTCCTTTCAAATCCAATTTGCTGCTTTCTTCCCGTATCCCTAAATACCCTGACCTACCAAACATTTATCAACCTCACTCTTGATGGATCCTGCATCCACAACCTTTTAGGGGAGAGAATTCCAGATCTCTACCACCCTTTGAGTGAAAAAATGCTTCTTGATTTCACTCTTGAATGGCCTGGTTTTAATTTAAAGACTGTGTTTAGGATTCCCCCACCAGAGGAAATAGCTTCTCTCTATCTACCCTATCAAATCACTTTATCGTCTTAAATACCTCAATCAAATGACCCCCTCAACCTTCTAAACTCAAGGGAATACAATAATAATAATAATAATAATCCTTGAATTTTTCACGTCTTCTAGATGTCTCAAAGCGCTTCACAGTATATACTGTAAAGTGAATTGACTATTTATTTGTGGGCGAAACGCAGCAGCCAATTGCGCACAGCAGCGTCCTCCACAAACAGTCGTGGGTTGAAATGACCAATTTTATCATTGTGGTTTATTTGGAGGGATTATTATTAGGCGTGTGGAGTAAGGAAACTTGCCCAAAGTTTTGCCCTGACCTGCCTGGATTCGAACACAGGTCTCACACTTGCAAGCGCTCTGAGACGGAGTCTGGCATGGAGGGCGCTATATAAATCCAAGTTGTTGTTGTTGAGCGCTCTAACCATTAAGCTGCAGTCAGAGCTCCACAATTACGCAGCCGTTCCTCGTAACTTAACCTTTTCAGGCCCAGTAACATTCTGGTGAACCTGCGCCGCACCCCCTCCAGGGCCAATATATCTTTACTAAGGTGTGGTACCCAAAACCGAACTCATTCTCCAGAACTAACGCTCTACACAGCTGAAGCATATACTCTCTTCCCCTTTGTATTCCAGGCCCCTCGAGATAACGCCAAGATTCCATTCGCCTTTTGGATTACATTTTGCACCTGGGCACTAGTTTTTAGTGTTAACAACAGTGTGATGTGATGAGGTTTATTGTAATTACTATATCCTGTAGTTCAGAGGTTAGAGCAATTGCCTTATAAGTGAGAGATCTGGATTCAAATCCAGGCAGAGCAAAATAATAATAATAATCCTTGCAGTTGATATCGCGCTTTTCACATCTTATTGACGTCCCAAAGCGCTTCACAGAATATACTGCAAAGTGAATTGACTGTATATTTGTGGGCGAATTGCGGCAGCCAATTGAACACAGCAGCGTCCCCCACAAACAGTCGCGGATTGAAATGACCAATTTTATTATTGTGGTTTATTTGGATGGATTATTATTAGGCGTGTGTGTGTGTGGAGTAAGGAAACTTGCCCAAGGTTTTGCCCTGACCTGCCTGGATTCGAGCGCAGGGCTCCCCGGCTTGGTCTCCCCAGCTTGCAAGACAAGTGCTCTAACCAGAGCCACAGGAGCTCCACGAACAAGTTTCTTTACTCCACACGCCTGATAATAATTCCTCAAAAACCTCCCAATAATATCCTGTAGTGCTCCAACCACTGAGCTAGAGGACTCCCCTAATATTATGTAAAATATGATTGAATCTGTCTAAAGTATTGGTTAAGCCAGAGCTAGAATGTTGCGTGCAGTTTGAGGGTATTGGAACTATGAAGACAACAACAACAAAATGACATTTATACAGCGCCTTTCACGGCTGAAAGAAGAGGGTGCAGCCTGAGTTCTTGAGGGTAGCTCTGTGGTTAGAGCACTTGCCTCGCAAGCGAGAGGACCCGAGTTCAATTCCCGGCGGGTCAGGGCGAAACCTTAGACAAGTTTTCTCACTCCACACAAATAGGTCTTTACAACAAATAAATCTTCACTATCTTTTTTTCCCAAATAAAAATCTCTTAACATTCTAGGAATTAACGACTGAACAAAACATAGATTTACACAGAAAATGGGGTTTATTATGACTCTGACTGTACCTATCTGACTGTACCCACGTGTGACTGTGTTGAGGGAATAGGAATGAATGAATGAATGAATGAGCAGCAAAGGTTACTGGGGTTCAGGGCGAAGAGGGCGGGGTTGTCAGATGACAGACACATGGGGGGGAGGGGCGGAGGGAAGGGGGTGGGGACACGATTGTCACGTGACGGCGGAGAACGCGATGCCTATTGGGGGGGGGGGCGGGACGAGTCACGTGCTTCCGGCGCCAGCCAGCCAGCCTGGGCGGGAGAGAGGAGGCGCTCGAGAGAGAGAGAGAGAAGCTTCACAACAAAACCAGAGGCGTAACATACACATCTCTCCTCCCTTCACACACACACACACACGGCAGTCACCGGTCGATAGAGACGATAAGCGATAACGGCAACAAGACCTGTGGTGTGGCGACAGCCCGAGTGTGGGAAAAGAAGTAGAAGCAATTGACTCACTGAGGGGGGGGGGGGGTGTGTGCACGAGAGAGAGAAAGAGAGAGGGGGGGTGAAAGCGGACCGTGTAGAAGCGACCGTTGAGGGAGGGGAGGGAAAGAAAGCGGACCGGGTAGGAGCGACGTACGAAGGGAAACGCGGACCGAGTAGGAGCGACTGACTGAGGCAGGCGGTGGGGAGGATAGGCAAAGCGGACCGTGTAGGAGCGACAGACTTAGCCACTGTTTGTGAGTGGATCCCCCCCCCCCCCCCCCAGTCGCCACCATGGGGAGCAAACTGGCCCCCAGCGGGGACATTTACAGCACCGTCAACGGCTTCATGGAGAAGGCGCATCCCGAGAGCAAGGTGGCCAGGAAAAACGGCTTCTCGAAGCTGGGGTGTGTGCAGAACGGGAAGGTAAATAGTGTGTTTATATACTTAACCTCCATTCACTCACACACACACACTGAGCATCTCCCCCCCCCCCCACACACACTGAGCATCTCCCCCCCCCCCCACACACACACACACACTGAGCATCTCCCCCCACACACACACACTGAGCATCTCCCCCCCCCCCACACACACACTGAGCATCTCCCCCCCCCCCACACACACACACACACACACTGAGCATCTCCCCCCCCACACACACACTGAGCATCTCCCCCCCCCCCCCACACACACACTGAGCATCTCCCCCCCCCCACACACACACTGAGCATCTCCCCCCCCCCCCACACACACACTGAGCATCTCCCCCCCCCACACACACACACACACTGAGCATCTCCCCCCCCCCCCCCACACACTGAGCATCTCCCCCCCCCCCCCCCACACACACACTGAGCATCTCCCCCCCCCACACACACACTGAGCATCTCCCCCCCCCCCCCACACACACACTGAGCATCTCCCCCCCCCCCCCACACACACACTGAGCATCTCCCCCCCCCCCACACACACACACTGAGCATCTCCCCCCCCCCCCCCCCACACACACACACACACTGAGCATCTCCCCCCACACACACACACTGAGCATCTCCCCCCCCCCCCCACACACACACTGAGCATCTCCCCCCCCCCACACACACACACACACACACTGAGCATCTCCCCCCCCACACACACACTGAGCATCTCCCCCCCCCCCCCACACACACACTGAGCATCTCCCCCCCCCCACACACACACTGAGCATCTCCCCCCCCCCCCCCCACACACACACTGAGCATCTCCCCCCCCCACACACACACACACACTGAGCATCTCCCCCCCCCCCCCCACACACTGAGCATCTCCCCCCCCCCCCCCCACACACACACTGAGCATCTCCCCCCCCCCCCCACACACACACTGAGCATCTCCCCCCCCCCCACACACACACTGAGCATCTCCCCCCCCCCCCCCCCACACACTGAGCATCTCCCCCCCCCCACACACACACTGAGCATCTCGCCCCCCCCACACACACACACACTGAGCATCTCCCCCCCCGCCCCCACACACACACTGAGCATCTCCCCCCCCCCCCACACACACTGAGCATCTCCCCCCCCCCACACACACACTGAGCATCTCCCCCTCCCCACACACACACTGAGCATCTCCCCCCACACACACACACACTGAGCATCTCCCCCCACACACACACACACTAAGCATCTCCCCCCCCCCCCCACACACACACTGAGCATCTCCCCCACCCCCCCCCCACACACACTGAGCATCTCCCCCCCCCCCCACACACACACACACTGAGCATTTCCCCCCCCCCCCACACACACACTGAGCATCTCCCCCCACACACACACACTGAGCATCTCCCCCCCCCCCCCGCATACACACACACACACTGAGCAACTCCCCCCCCCCACACACACTGAGCATCTCCCCCCCTCCCCCCACACACACACACTAAGCATCTCCCCCCCCCCCCCACACACACACTGAGCATCTCCCCCACACACACACACACTGAGCATCTCCCCCCCCCCCCACACACACACTGAGCATCTCCCCCCACACACACACACTGAGCATCTCCCCCCCCCCCCCCCGCATACACACACACACACTGAGCAACTCCCCCCCCCCCCACACACACTGAGCATCTCCCCCCCTCCCCCCACACACACACACTGAGCATCTCCCCCCCCCCCCCACACACACACTGAGCATCTCCCCCACCCCACACACTGAGCATCTCCCCCCCCCCCCCCACACACACACTGAACATCTCCCCCCCCCCCACACACACACTGAGCATCTCCCCCCCCACACACACACACACTGAGCATCTCCCTCACCCCCCCCACACACACACACTGAGCATCTCTCCCCCCCCCACACACACACTGAGCATCTCCCCCCCCCCCCCACACTGAGCATCTCCCCCCCACACACACACACACTGAGCATCTCCCCCCCCCCACACACACACTGAGCATCTCCCCCCCCCCCCACACACACACACACACTGAGCATCTCCCCCCCCCCACACACACACACTGAGCATCTCCCCCCCCCCACACACACACTGAGCATCTCCCCCCCCCCCACACACACACTGAGCATCTCCCCCCCCCACACACACACTGAGCATCTCCCCCCCCCCCCCCACACACACTGAGCATCTCCCCCACCCCCCCACACACACACTGAGCATCTCCCCCCCCACACACACACTGAGCATCTCCCCCACACACACAAACTGAGCATCTCCCCCCCCCACACACACACTGAGCATCTCCCCCCCCCTCACACACACACTGAGCATCTCCCCCCCCCCCACACACACACTGAGCATCTCCCCCACCCCCCACACACACACTGAGCATCTCCCCCCCCCCCCCGCCACACACACTCAGCATCTCCCCCGCCACACACACTCAGCATCTCCCCCCCCCCCCCCCACACACACACACTGAGCATCTCCCCCCCCCCACACACACTGAGCATCTCCCCCCCCCCACACACACTGAGCATCTCCCTCCCCACCACACACACACACACTGAGCATCTCCCCCCACACACACACACTGAGCATCTCCCCCCCCCCCCCCACATACACACACTGAGTATCTCCCCCCCCCTACATACACACACTGAGTATCTCCCCCCCCACACACACACACACTGAGCATCTCCCCCCACACACACACACTGAGCATCTCCCCCCCCCCCACATACACTGAGTATCTCCCCCCCCACACCCACACACTGAGCATCTCCCCCCACACACACACACTGAGCATCTCCCCCCCCCCCCACATACACACACTGAGTATCTCCCCCCCCCCCCACATACACACACTGAGTATCTCCCCCCCACCCCACATACACACACTGAGCATCTCCCCCCCACCCCCCACATACACACACTGAGTATCTCCCCCCCCCCCCACATACACACACTGAGCATCTCCCCCCCACCCCCCACATACACACACTGAGTATCTCCCCCCCCACACACACACTGAGAATCTCCCCCCCCCCCCCCCACACACACACACACTGAGTATCTCCCCCCGCCCCCCCCCCAACACACCCACTAGCTACCTTTCCCCGCCCCTCCCCAACACACCCACTGGCTACCTTCCCCCCCCCCCCCCCCCCTCCCCAACACACCCATTGGCTACCTTTCCCGCCCCTCCCCAACACACCCACTGGCTATCTTTCCCCCTCCCCAACACACCCACTGGCTATCTTTCCCCCCCCCCCCCCCCACCCCTCCCAAACACACCCACTGGCTATCTTTCCCCCACCCCCACCCCTCCCAAACACACCCACTGGCTATCTTTCCCCCTCCCCAACACACCCACTGGCTATCTTCCCCCCCCCCCCTCCCCAACACACCCACTGGCTATCTTTTCCCCCCCCCCCCACCCCTCCCAAACACACCCACTGGCTATCTTTCCCCCTCCCCAACACACCCATTGGCTACCTTTCCCGCCCCTCCCCAACACACCCACTGGCTATCTTTCCCCCTCCCCAACACACCCACTGGCTATCTTTCCCCCCCCACCCCTCCCAAACACACCCACTGGCTATCTTTCCCCCCCCCCCCACCCCTCCCAAACACACCCACTGGCTATCTTTCCCCCTCCCCAACACACCCACTGGCTATCTTCCCCCCCCCCCCCCCCCCCTCCCCAACACACCCACTGGCTATCTTTCCCCCCCCCCCCACCCCTCCCAAACACACCCACTGGCTATCTTTCCCCCTCCCCAACACACCCACTGGCTATCTTTCCCCCCCTCCCCCCCCTCCCCAACACACCCACTGGCTATCTTCCCCCCCCCCCTCCCCAACACACCCACTGGCTATCTTCCCCCCCCCCCTCCCCAACACACCCACTGGCTATCTTTCCCCCCTCCCCCCCCCTCCCCAACACACCCACTGGCTATCTTTCCCCCCCCCCCCCCCCCCCAACACACGCACTGGAGTATCTTGCCCTCCCACATACATTGAGTATCTCTCTCTCCCCCCATACACAGTATCTTCCCCACCCCCCAGCCCCACACACACAGTCCCCCCCCCCCCCCCCACACACACAGAGAGTTGTAACACACAGAGTATTTCTAACATACACACCACACACTTGGAACGCTCTACCAAAGACTGGATGTCAATAATGCCTTTTGCTAAACAAAAGGGGAGTTCTGGATAAATACAGTGTGTCAAAGGGACATATTGAAGGGTGAGGGGGAAAGGCACATAATTGGTGCTGAATATCTATCTGTCAGACACATGTAAGTGATAATAATCCTTGTAATAATTGAAGGATTATTATTATTATGTGATGTAGTGTTTTATCACATTGTTGAGGTGCCTCACAGTGCTTCACAGAATATATTGTAAAGTAGATTGACTGCATTTGCGGAGTTCGTTACCAAATTTTTAAAGACAATTTGTCAGAAGGGAAATAGGGTTTGGGTGCAAGATGCAGAAATGTGGTGGAATGGGTATCTGACACCAGTAAATAGTGGTTGGCATGACCGGCACGGCATTTGTTGTACTGTAGAGCCTTTCACTTTGGCAGAACATCTCAAAGTACATTATTGTGTTACCATGCCATGACATATTTCTTGCCTTGTGTGACAGGTACAGGTATAAATTCAAGTTGTTGTATTATGAAATGTGATTATTGTGGGTGAAACTAATGACAGTACAGTGGCTATCCTACTGATGATATGAGTCAGACAGGGAGGAGTTCTGAAACTCCACCACACTTGGTGCTATGTACCTGGAGCATCAGGTGTAGGAGGAGACTGCTTGAATGTTGCCCACAAGTGTGTTGAGTGGGTGGGGGGAGGGGATTTAATAATTTTAAATTAGGGAGATTTACACAGAGATATTCGTGCCTCAAGAGGTGTGGCATGAGCAATTTGTGAAAGAGCTCAAATTGTTTCCTTATGATCAATGGAGTAAGGGAAGCAGTTGATTCTCTCCAGCTTACGTCACCAGATAAGAAACAATAAATAAAGTTTTATAGATAATCTTATTGTTTATACAGGCTGGGCTGTATCTCCTCTTTTTCCTCTGCTGATAAGATTATACATAAACTTCAGTTATCGATTCTTATCCAGTGACTTAAAATGGAGGTGGCCTGCCACTGGGCTAGGATCGGTACATTAATTGTCCCATGAGTAACGACATTCACCCGGACAAAGTTGTCTTGTGTACATCCTAAATTAGTAGATGGTAAAAGTTGAACTCTTTGACTCCTAATACAATTAACTTTTACATTTTACTGTGACATTTGTAAAGCTGGAACATACAAAGGAAACAGTATGTTTGCCTCTAAAATAGTTTACAGTATATCTGTGAGGCACTTTGAGATGCCTGCCAGTAATGGAAAGTCAGCATTGCCTTGCTATCTTTTGCAAAACACTATTTCTAAAAACCTGGATGATACGACGCAAAGTGTGTTTTCTTAGTGCAGACTTGTAGACTAGCTCATGACTTCTTCTCAGGGGTTTTTACAATACAAATTGTAATTCACCATTCAGTCACCCACAGAGGGCAACAGTTATGGCGCAATATGGTGTAAGTGAATAACCCTAACAATCTGACATTGGGTAATTAGTGACGCAAGTTCTGCATTGCACAGTCAATTCACAAGAGTCACAAGTGGATTAAACACCCCTCCCCAGAGTTTTTATTGTTGTATGTCACCCACATGTGATTGGTTTGGAGCATGTGTCATTTTATTATAATTTTTCTTTTAATAAGTTCACACATTTTATTATCTTGCTGATCATGTGGCAATGCAATCAGTTACAGGCATCTGCAACTGAAGTTGAAAATAAGCTCGCTGGGGGGCAACTAACATTATTAACAGTGAGACAAGGGAATGGTCTCCAATGTGTATTTTAAATTATGAATTTGATGTTAGTTGTTCTTGATGGTTGCTTTGGTTGAGCTTTTGATTCTTTCTCATTTGGTTCAAGTGTCATATTGATCTAGGTTCTCATGTTCATACTTTCATACAGTAATTAGTAAATGCGTGTAATGAAGTCTCACAAGTATCTGAGGGCTCTCTCATCTTTGCCTCTATTTACCCAGCAGTAAGTAGAAAAATGATTGTTAGCCGATTGGTGGATGGCTTTTCCGGGGTAATGCTTCCATCCAAAAGATTGGTCACTCAATTTATGACAGTTTGTGGGACACTGCTGTGTACAATTGGCTGCCGCATTCTGCCCAAGAATATAGTCAATACAGTAAGCCCTGTAAAGTGCTTTGAGTCATCTAGAAGATGTGAAAAGCTCTATCAAATACAAGGATCCTTGTTATTTTCACGTTGTTGAGGCGACCCAAAGTGCTTCACGGATTTTATTGTAAAGGGTATTTTGTGAGCGAAGCGCAGCAGCCAACTGCACACAACAGTGTCTGAAAAAAGTCATAGAGTGAGTGAAATCATTCAAATGATTTATATTAAAAAGGATTGATGGAAAAGAGCTATGTGTTGTTGACCTGCCAGCTTTTTAAAAATTAAGGAATTCAGGCCATCTGCTTCCCCACCCTGCCAAAAAGTCCCGGAAGATTAAAGTTTGTAACAGCATGCAGAGCTGAAGCAGTGTGAGGCTATTTCCAAAGGGTCACTCACCAATATGAGAGAAATCACATTGGTGAATCTTGTCTTGTATCGGTGCAATGTGTGATTAGCTTCTCACTGAAACTACAATATAACTGCTCCATTAAATTGACCCATCGTAATAACTGCACAGTGTAGGAGCCAGGTTTTGAAAGGAATCCCCTTCAGACCTTCTGTAAAAAATACTTTTTTTTTCAATTTTCATCCTTTTTATGTGATTTATGCTGTTGAGCATTTGATGCATTTTGATACAATTGTATTCTGTTGTTCCTATGTATTCTCTGTTCTCTATTGAGGCTTTTTACTACAGTTTTATAATTGTAGAAGTTCTCTGGTTTCTGATCTGTAGGACAGGCTGCTGAACTTGTTCCACACCTCTTTTGCAAGGGTTTCGGGCTAATTGCCATGCCACACCCAGCAACAGAATTTAAAGCTGTGTTGGCTAATATAACCTTATTTTGCAAGTCTTTCATTTGCAATCCTAATCTTACGTAATTAGATTATTTTAACATATTTTATTTTCGGTGGTTTTGAAAAGCATCACTTTATTTACCCTCCTCTAAGGATGGAGATTCATGTAGTCTGCGGGGGCCGCAATGTATATTCTTGCCTTTAACCTTCTCTTAAAACCATTGCTTTCCAACTTACATACGTTTGCATAAAGTTGAATAATGAATGGGAACAGGGTCACAGATATTTCCTTTTTTGAAAAAAAGTTTTGACAAATATCAATGTTTAATGTTGTGGTTGCGTATCTAGTTCTAGTTTCCAGCGCCTTGGGACATCCTCCTGATGTGAAAGCCCCTATACAAGTGTGATTTTATTGTTGTTGTTAAGAAGCCCGAGACTATCGATATGGAATCTTTTCGTTCTCTCCCACTTATATTTTGTAACCAGTCATTGAGAGTACAAGATGAGGGATTGTAAATGGAAATGACACCGGTGGATGTATTATGGATTGGGATTCCCGACTGTTGGCATTCGAGCATTCAGCATCTCTGCGTCCATGTTCCCTCCTTTGACTGTTCCTTCAGCCACACGCCCACCCCATCCCCCTGCCCTCCACCCTAACTCCCAGCTGGGGTTGAAAACCCTTGACTGTCCAGCCTGGCCCTGGGATGTCCTTCCGGCGCTGTACAATTATAATGTGCCATTATTGTTGATTCCAGTTATTAAAATGCTGTAACCAGTAGTATGGATTTAGCAGTATTTTTCACAAAAAGGGAGTTCAGGCAAATTATAAATTCAAACTGCTGTGTATTTTCTGGGTAGATGGGTAGTGTAAAAGATTAATTGTAAAGAAGAACCTGGGTGTGGTTCAGTGAACATGTGCACTGAAACGTTCCAGATCATAGAAATGCTTCACAACTTCGATCAATAACCTCCTGATATATTATGTTACAGGCTACTTGTCTCACCGGAAAAACCAGCACTTGCTCTTAATACCTCAACAAAGCATCTCTCATTAAGAAAGGGAGGAAATTGGGTGTCATTTTACAGTCTCCGTTGTAAGGTGCAGGATTTTGACAGCTTCTAATCTTCAGCCTTCTTCCAAGACACTGAATTGCTGAGACACGTCTATTTTGAGCAGTCCGCCAATATATGTAGAAAAAGTATATTTAACGGTGGAGGACATTCGTATTTCTGCCGTGGTTTACTTTGTTTTAAATTAATTTTTTCTTATTCATTTCACTCTTTCACTTCTACCAACCTCCTTACCACTACTCACTTTCTGACTTGTACCCAAATATACAGAGGTTGGGGGGAGGAGAAGAAACATTGTTGTCTTTAAATACCACTTGTAACCCCATTAGAAGAACAAGCTAATGTCTTGGGTAGTATTTGATTTATTGAGGTTGTATTTGTTAGCCTGCTGCTCTCAAAAATCCCCTCTGTTTGTGGGACACTATTGTACACAATTGGCTACAATGTTTTGCCACAAAATATACAGTCGATTCACTTTTACAGTATGTCCTACAAAGTGCTTTGAGAGGTCTCAATGTGATAAGGCACTAGATCAAATGCAAGTAATATTATTATTATAACTGCCTTTGAAGATCCAAATATGTGCTGCACCTATTGGATAGTTAGGGAGAGGGACTGCGGGATGGAGTTCCAGAGGTTGGGGATAGAGTGGCTGAAGGCTCGCCCGCCAATGGTGGGGCGGGTGGGTCGGGGGACGTGGAGCAGGGCAAAGCTTGCTGAGCGGAGGGGGCGGTCAGGTTGTTATTGGATAGGAGGTCACGGATGTAGGGTGGGCCGAGGTTGTAGAGGGCTTTAAATGTGAGGACCAGGATCTTGAATTGGATCCTCTGGATGATGGGGACTCAATGGAGTTGGGCGAGGATGCGGGAGATGGGGGTCACAGAGTTTGAAATGATAGAGGACAAGGGCCACAGAGTTCTGGATTATCTGCAGCCTTTAGAGGGAGGAATTGGGAAGGCCGAAAAGCAGGGCATTTGCATAGTCGAAAACAACTTAGAATAGCACATCAAAATCTTTGGGAGCGGAATTAATGTTAATGGGTTCAAATACACTGCAAGTTCAAGGCGTATCAGAACTCCGGTATAGTTCAGTTTATGAACTTGTGATCACACTAGACTTTCAAGTTACAGCCTACAAGTCCGTGTGCTTTCGGCACCAAACTGATTGCTGACTGAAAAGAATGAATGCTTTTAATCACTTCAATCTGAAATTGTAGAAGTTTCTCTTCTCACAGTTCCCATGCTAGAATGTATATTCTGAGTGATGCAGTTCAGTTGGGTTCATTCAGAAGAGGATTTCCAAACTAATTTAACACAATCTCATACATAGACTGTGGCAACTTTTTTTTTAAAGTTTTTTTTTCCTTGTTGCCACAGGTGCCCACACACTCCCAAGACTTTCAAGTAACATCTTGTGCAATGGAAAATCTGTCAGCGTGAAGAGTTAAGATAAATAGTTCCAATAATATAATCATTGTAAATGGATTGCTTAAGTGATCAAAGATCTTCACTTTTTTTTTAAACTATCTTTTTGCATAGGCGATGATTCTAGCTATTCCCTCTTGAGTCTTGCACCCCAGATTGAGCTTTTAGCAGACAGTTTGTGAACAGCGCCATAGATATTTTAGATCACCATTTGGAATCTTTCAACTTGTTGCAGTATAACACTTTTGCGTCATCCAGCTGACATATATTGTTTAAACAGACTGTCGAATTTAGCTTGTAACTCGTGTGAAGCTTCTCTGTAGTTTCTATGTACAATTTTGTGATTGATATTTTCCAACCCACTCAGTGTCTGAGATCATGGAATTTTGCAGCAAGAAGGAGGCCATTCTTCCCATCGTGTCTGTACCAGCTCTTTGAACAGTCCACTCCCCTTGCTCTTCCCCATAGGCCTACAAATCATTCCCAAATAACTATTTACTTCTCCTTTAAATGTTATTAAATCAGCTTCCACCAACCTTTCAGGCAATGCATTCAGATCTGAATAACTCGCCACATTAAAAAAAAATTCTCCTCACCTCCACTCTGTTTCTTTTAACAACTATTACCTGATTGTTGCACTGAATGATAAAATGATGGAAATGTCAACAGCCATGGGGATAGCGTGCATGAAAAAAATGTTATGGTTCGATCAACTTGCTCTCACAATTACTAGCAAATGTTTGCCATATAGATTCAGCAGCACCTCAAAGATGAGCAGTGACTTCAGACTGGTTTACCATTTCCTGTCGTTCACCGTTTGACACAAATCCTTTAGATATGTTACTGAGTGCACTTGTACCCTTTTAAAATATTTATTTAATTTTCTTCATTTGCTGTGATGCCCTTTTCTGTCACATCCTGCCGATGTGGAACTTTATTATCATTTTTGTAATTTCTACCCTTTTCTCAGTCACATTCTTCCCAGACCCCATGTGATTACAGGGTGGCTTGTGGGCAGTGCAGGTTACTTTGGCAGTGCAACTTTGATGGGATTAGTTCACACTGGCTCTTTCACAAGCTAATTCTACCAATTTCAAAATAGAAAATTGGGTAGATTTCCTTTTTGAAGATTGTTGAAGTTCACTTGGAAATGCCAACTAATCTTCTACTGGCAGAATCATAAGAATTTGCTAGAATCCTAGAAAATTGCAGCACATGAGGTTTCTATTTTTGACCCATCGATTCTGCACTGGTAGTGGTAAAGGAAACTTTAGGAAAGTCCTTTTCGTGCGCAAGAGTTTGTATATGTGTGTGTGTAATAAAGATAAATTTAAAAAGCCTTGTGTGCAAGCCTTGTGCACTCCCATTTTGTCACCTCTTTAAGGAGGTAAATAAACTGATTCTGTAAAAGGAGCTCTGGAAAGGTATCAAACCAAAGGATATCCTGGCACTGATCTCTGACTCACATCCCGTGGTCATAACTTCCTTGGCATCTGTTGACCCTGAAATAAAAACCTTCATCACTATCCAAAGCATTGGTTGTCATCTTACAGAACTGCTCATTTTAATAAAGTTAACTTCAAAGGAAGCTTCCCAATAAATCCTTCTTTTATTATTCGAACTGCAGTATCTTGCGCTGTCAAGATAAAATGCCAGAGTTTATGATTCCAAACTCTTTTCCATATTCTGCCAAATAAAGTTGTCACAACTTTGCATTATTTTAGGACTTTCCAATTTTAACACATAAGGCACTGGCAGCATCAACCTCCATGGTTACACACTCAACCTCATTAAGCCAATCAGGAACTTAGGTGTCTTATTCGATCCTCAACTGTCTTTCCTTTCCCACATCCAAGTCATTCAAGCTGCTCTGCCTTGCCTCACCAATATTGCACTCTGTGGCCTGCCCCACTCTAACTCTACGACGTCCTAACCCCTTACCAATCTGTCCGCCCCCTCCGCTCAGCAAGCAGGCAAATATCCTGCCTATTTGCCATCAAATCACTTCCATCTGTTAATTGGGAACCTACCATGTATTAAAATTAGGTACAAATGCAAGTTGTATCATTCAATAGTATAACCTGTTGGAATTTTATCAACCCGGTTCCACCGTGCCCACTTTCTAAGACATGCAAACCCTAACTTGAATCGCTGACGTGAAATACTGTAAATATTAGGCTTTGTTAAACTTGCTGTGTTAGCATACTTGGGTATATATGCTTGCCTTTAATAGGCATTTATTAGGTACAATTTATTTCACAGACTAACACTAGAATAAAGTCTGTTTTTCCCCGCAAAAAGAAATGCTTCCTAATAAATCATGCAAATGGCTTCTCTGGTAAATTTTTGCTAAAGAACATTGTAGGTCATTCTAGTTATAGTGATTGTTGTTGAATACAACAGGCCAGATATTCAGCTGATGCAAACCTAAAATAAATATCACTATTTGTTTTGATTGTCAGTGTCAACATTATTCCAGTGAACAGCAAAATTAAGTTCAGATTCAGCTCTTAACCTGGATTAATTGTCTTGGAAAGTGCTGCAGCAGTTAGACCAGTGGCTTCCAAACTTTGAACAGCGGCGCCCCCCTCCCCCCCCAACTCAGCAACGTTTTCATTGCACCCCCCCCCCCCCCCCCCTCCTCCCCTTCACATTCGGCTCCACCCCTAACTCCACACGCACTTGGGGGCTCGAGACTCTAAAGCTCTGTGTACGCGCCGCCCCCCCAGGGAAGCCTCTTTGATTAGAAGTACAGTATGTGTTTTGGACATGCATAAATACAGCGCTCCTTTGTATTGTATCAGCAAAATGCTGTTCTTTTATATTTTGCAAATCTACAGTGTAGTTAGTGTAACCCTGTTTGTTGGATGGCTGACAGCAAAGGTGGTCATGTAAGAGGAAAACTGGAATGGCAGCAAATTGGTGGAATAATGGGAGTGTGGTAGTCTTCAGGGTGACATGGTAATTTAGGTACATTCTCATGCCATGATTTAAATCTTATATCTGAGCAAAGTTGTTTATCTGTAATGCAGAGGTTGCTGCAAATGGGAACGCAGGTGGCTTTGGTATACGTGCTAAAATATAAACAGGTTGAGTACCATCCTCCGGGAGAATTGACATGCTACAGGATCTCTATGAGCAAGGCTGACTCATTAAAATGCTGAATTGTTTCTCTCTGCCCTCACCATTCCAACGAGTTACCTAAGAATCATTTCTTATCTATTTCCATGTAATGTACTTCCAGAGGTGTATTTGCATGAATATTCAGTTCATTGCTGTCTAAGATGACATTGGTTTCTGTGATGACTGTGGTGCTTTTATTTTCTTAATGTGCAAATGAGATGTATAAATGTTGTGATGGGCATAAGTAGGAAGCCTATTCAATTGTGTTGGTATTAACTTGCTTTGGTTAAAACATTATGAATGAAATACCTTTTGATATTCGCACTTAACTAGTTGCCAAGGATTATATACCCTCTGATCAACGTAATCAAATACTGTTAGCATTTCATCATGGTGAAGTAGACCACAGAGAAGTTGCTTGATGGTTTGTATCTGTAGTTTGCCATGTATTGAAATACTAACCTCAAAGGAACCATTGAGCCAAGTATAGTACCTTCCTGTAAACGGTCCTGTAACGGTCCTTCCTGTAAAAATAAGCTAATAATAATTGTTGCATTTGATATAACGCCTTCTCACTTCTTCAAGATGTCCCAAAGCGTTTCACAGAATATACTGTAAAGTGAATTCACGATTTTTTGGGCGAAACGCGGCAGCCAATTGCGCGGCAGCACTGTCCCACACGTAGTCGTGGATTGATTGACCAATTTTTTTTAAAGGGATTATTACTCCTGGAAAAGCAATCGACCATTCAACTACCAACCTGGTTCCTACTTACTACAGGTACTAGGTAAACAGAGGCATGTGGAGCAAGGAAACTTTCCCAACATTTCGCCCTGCCGGGAATCAAACCCAGGTCCTCTCTTGCGAGGCAACTACTCTAAACCATTAAGCTACAAGACTGTAGCTACAGGACTCCACCTTGTCATCATGTCTCACCCAAATCTCAGTGTTAAATTGTTGAATAATCATATTTCAACTTTAATGTTTGAAGGAGCATCTCGTAAAGTTTATATGTGGCTTGATGGTTCATTGTGTATAACTTTGATAAGGAAATGATATATAAAATGATCAGCCTTGCATTTGATATAACACCGTATCATTTTGCAGAAATATCTCAAAAGATTTTGTCAGTTATACAGTACTGTAAAGAGGTTATTCAGTACTGTAAAGAGTAACTGTAATTTGTGGGTGAATATGACGGCCAGTTTGCACACACTATTATACCTTTGCGTTCACAGTGGAGCTTAAACCAGTGCGGTATTGAGGGTTCGTTTGTTTTGCTGCAGGAATGTATCAAGAGTTGCCGGCATTCCTAATCCCACCCACTGCATTCTTTGCTGTGTTTGCAGGGATTTGGCAGATGCCACAACGAGCTGCAATCGAAATGGAATTAAGGGGAGTTCTTGCATCCATTATCCCCAGACAATGTCTGCAATCAATGATTAATTTTCTGCTAGTCGGTTTGAGTACTTACTGACTGGGTTCCTGAGATGTGTAGATGCTTGCCATCACCAAATGTGTTAATTCTTCCCCCTCCTTTATTCCTCATAGTCACTGCCTTTCTTTCATTTGCTTACCTAGCATTAAATAGGAACCTGTCTTTAGGAGATTGGCGGATCGCTTTTCTGGGGATAATAATATCTTAAAATGTAATAAGAATAATTACTCAATCCACGACTGTTTGTGGGACACTTCTATGTGCAATTGGCTGCCACATTTCACCACAAGATATACTGTCAATTCACTTTACGGCGTACTCTTTAAGGCGCTTTGAGAATTCTAGAACAACAAAATTACATTTGTATAGCGTGGAGGATGTCCCATTAAGTTTTGAATGATGCTAGAAATATTATTTGTCCCTGTGCTGTTTTACCAAGATACAGCTCAATATTCATAATACAGTATGTTGAAGTGATGAAAACAAGAGTTTACCAGTCAGTAACACAGCATGTTAATGTACTGCAGAGATCCTGGTTTTATTTTAAATATGAATTGCATTTAGCAGCATAATCGATCAGATGCTTTTGTTTGGGGAAAGTTGCAGCTAAGTGCGGTAAAAGATTTTAATGATGCATCATCATCAACAACAACAAACAACAACAACTTTGATTTATATAGCACCCTCCACACCGGACAGCGTCTCAGAGCGCTTCACAATAACGGATCCTGGGACCGAGCCAGGGCCAGGGGTAGAAAGATAGAAAGATGACCAAAGGCACGGTTGAAGAGAAAGGTCTTTAGCTGGGACCTGAACCTGAGAAAAGAGGGGGCGAGGTGAAGGTGTATGTATCATCATACACCAAGTATTTTTTATTTATCATTAAGGAGGATGCAGCAAGCTGTTGAAGGCTTTGTGGTTTCTGTGATCAAGAAGGAAACCTGACAGGGCTGTTTAAAGCTTTAATAACAAACACCTTGCGATAAGACCTACTATTTTGGATATATTGTTTTGAAGGTGTGTTTATTGGCTGCATTACCTTTTCTGGTATGCGTTTGCAATATGCTCTTGCTTCAGGTGCTTAAACTACTCAAATTGGGAGAATTTGTATAACATACATGAGTCTTTGACTTGTGAAAAATATAAGTTGGAGACAAACTTGCATATGTTTGGTTAAATCCGATTTTATACATCTACGTTGCACATGTACTTCAATGCAGCCGGTAAGTGTGCATGGGTCAATGGTTCAGAACTTCATTTTTCACATTTCAAGGCAACTGGTAAATGCAGTACCGATGTTATGAGTTAGGAGATGATTTGCTTCATAAAATAATAATAATAATCCTTGCATTTGATATACATCTGAGACAACAATAACACAATTACATTACTATAGCGCCTTTCACGTCGGGAGGACGTCCCAAGGCGCTGAACAGTCATTGTTTCTCAAAGCGCTTCACAGAATATAATGTACTATAAAGTGAATTGACATGTATTGTGGGCAAAACGCAGCAACCGATTGAGTGATCAAATTAGAATTTTTTTCAAGGGATTATTATCATAAAAGCGATCTGACAATTAACCAGTTTACTGCTAAATAAATAGAGGAATGTGGAGTAAGGAAACTTGCCCAATGTTTTGCCCTGCCAGGAATTGCACTTGCAAAGCGAGCAATCAAACCACTACTGGATTCCACATCCTGTATAATTCATGCAAAGAAATTTAAGTATTTTGGGGAATCGGAAACTGAATGAGGCTCGAATGCATGTACAACTTAAGCAGTTTTACGGTTTTATAAAGATAAGACTCACTTAGATTTTAATATAGTCATGTCCTTTAAAACTCCAATAGCCGCCCAAGTTTTATAACATCACAACTGTCCAATTTGCCGGATATTTGACATTTTCTATTTTGCTCCGAAGTGGGAATGCAGCAAAACAGTATCGCATTGTTATTGTACAAACATGGCTTTGCTTTCAGAGAAGTGCTAGCATGGTGACGGAAAATTAGCTCAAGACCCAGTGCTTATTAGTAACCCTCAATTCACAGGGTTTTTTGTGCGTTTATATAAATATATTAATCTTCTGATTATGGGCTGACTTCTGTTTACTATTGTTGGTAAATGTTTATTTTTTCATATCACTTTAGCTACTCTATTTCAAGTTGTTTAACTTTATGTAAACTCTAGGATTGATTGAGTGAAAAGACCTTCCTGGTTAATATGACTCATTTTTACCGAAGTGGGCCGTGCATTATCACTGAACTATCAGCGAGTGTGTGTTTGTTTTAAAAATTAATGATTTACAAAATATAGCTTTGATGACTTACTCAGGGCTTTCTTTACCCTTGTGGATTTGTGATCTTGAGATTATTCTCTTTGAATCATTCCACCTTGTCCATTAGGTATTGGCATTGAGTTGAAATTGTTGTATCCTCGCCCCCCCCACACCACCCACCCACCCACCCCCCGCCCCCTCAAGTTACCTGCCATTGCAGCGCGGTCGAGAGGTTGAGATTTCAGGGAAAGATGACAGACTTGTGAAAATTGAAAATGATAGCATTGTCCTTAAACCTGCAAACAGCTCATACTAGCTCAGCACATTGTGTGCACCCAAAGCAGGATTCTCCCATTTGTACATATTTCTGCAACCAATCTTCATGCTGGCAAAATTGACACAAAATGGTTCTTCTGTATGTTTTGGATGTGTTACCGTGTTTTAGGTCATCAAACGTTTAATACTACCAACCTAATGGTGTCCATGCACCTCTTGTGTTCCAGATCCATCATGTTACACAGAATGGAGGGCTCTACACAAAAACATTTAATCAGTCGTTCGAGGAAACACCAATGCTTGTAGCAGTGCTGACTTACATGGGTTATGGGATTCTTACACTCTTCGGCTACCTCAGAGACTTTCTCCGGGAATGGAACATTAAACCATGTCGCATTGCCACTGAACGGGAAGAGCAAAAGGTAAATGTGATTAGAGACTGCACAGTGCATTGATACATAGGCGTTCAATGTATCTCTGTCTGGAGAAATTGGATTATGTCATGAAGAGGAATGTCTCAACGCATTATAAAGAATTCAGGTTTGAACCCTACACAGCTTCAGTATTAAGTCCTGGAAACCCTGTAACAATGTGGTTGAGTAAATGTTAGTTACTAATACAGACTATCAGTTTTGGGGGGAATATGTCAGTCAGGTGAACATGGTAATGCTTTTCCAAAACACAAAATACTTCATATGCTGGAAATCCAAAACAGAAATCAGAAATGGTGTTCCCAGCGATTTCTGTTTTGATGATTGTATTTCTCGGTTTCCTTTAAAAATTTCCAGTGTTCTTGAAGAAAGGCTCTACAAACTTGTGGCAAAATGGCTCATAATGCTTCCTTGTTAACTGCTGGGGAAAAATAAATGGTTATGGCTCGATTTATTTTTCGAGACTAATTCTATTATCCATGTTAAAAATAGCCTAAATCAATCCGTTCATACAACTCATAAAGCTAGGAACTAATGAATTAATTTGATTAAAGGCAGCTGACTTTAATTCAGCTAAACTTGGTGAAGTGTATTAGTGCCTGGTGGAGTCTGTATTTGACCAAATATGAGTCCTGCAACATTTGTCTAACAAATAGTCACTATACTTTACAAAAAAAAGAAATACTTTGAGACCTTTCAAAGTGTTCAGGTACTTGGTTAAATGCAAGAAATACTATTCCTCCAATGAGATTATTTTACGTGCCAGAGTACAAGACAGTGATTTAAAAACTTTGCATGTACAACCATTTTCTGTTGCTCCCTTACATATTATTTACTGTAGGGGGCTTGCTTTTTCCTTTTTCTCTCTTTCTCTTAGACCCCCTCAAACATTTTCTTCCTCTGTCACCCCCTGCAAAATAATCCATTTTCATTTGTACTGGGCTCCAGTGAAATAAACCATACTATTTGTTGTAATCTTCTGTGACACAAGCCTTTTTTCAGCAACATTGTGTGAATGAGATTGCAATTTGCTTCAAAACGAAATCCATGTTGGACATTTAAGCGCTTCATGCTACCCTGAGCTGTGAAGGGTGCTACATAAATGCAAGTTGTTGTTTGATCCTTTTAAGTGTCTTCCTATGCTTCCCTCGAATTTGCACTACTTTCTTCAGGTTATTTACTTTTAATGCACTCTGACGTGTAGTTTGTTCCAGGAATACATACAATTAGTCTGTCTTGACTTCCCTCCATTTTGTCACAAATTGAAGGTTTTCCTTCCACAGTTGAATAACAATGTCTTTATGAGTCTAGAATGGGGAAGACTGATTGGGAAAAGGCAATTCACTCACATTCTTGAAGCATAAATCATTTCTTGTATAAAATGAGATGTTAGATGAAGTCAAAGTATTCAGCAGAAATAAATGAATGCCAGCTGTACAGCTTAGAACAATGTAGGAAGAGACTAAAGGATGTCTTTGTGTTCTATTACCGTCAGGGAGATCAGGCTCAAAACCCCCTTGTCCTTACTCATGAGCAACATTCTCAGAGGAAATGAACTGTAAATAGCAGAACAGTGCTTAAAGTTGTTGTTGTTGTTATCTACACACTCGATAACCACCCTATCTGCATTGGAGCTCAATACAAAAGTAAAGTTAGCCTGTGAGGTTGGTAGATTTCTAGCTATGCCTTCGTGTGAGATATAACCAGGTTCTCGATTTGACTTTAGCAGTGCGGAGTGGAGAGATTAGATTCAGGTAAGGAAGTGCATGCACCACACGCACACACTTACGCAGACACTCCGATTCTGGGAAACGTGTTATCCAAAGGTTTCGGAAGCACATTTCCTGAAATTAGTAGCTTGGCACAAAATGTAACTTTGGAGGAAATCCTTTCAAAACAACTCACACGGCCATTAAACTAAACACTTTTTGTTGGCGAGACAACTGTATGAATATCCTTTTTGACCCGACAGGTTTTGTTTTTGAACTCCTAAGTTTAAAACTGCATGGTGATGATGATAAACATGCATTCTGATTGTTTTGAAGCCACAAATAATTTATAGTGTCCTCTTAAAGGGCACGGTACAGCCTAAGAGTTTATTGTCATCTTGAAAGAACCAGTCATCCATAAGTGTTTGTTTCTGGTAAACTGATCCAGTTTACATGGTCTTAAAATTGGAACTCAGGCTGTTTGAAGTGAGATTGAGAAAAGGCTTCACACAAATTGTTTCACGGGTATGAAATCCATTGCCCCAGAAGACGTTAAATGCCAGATTGATTGAGATGTTTAAAAGGAAAATTGAACTTGGCATGCACTCAATACAGTACTTAATTTAAAGAGTCAAATTGAATTCACTCATCCTTTACAGGATTTTGTACCTTTGTACCAAGATTTTGAAAACTTCTACACAAGAAACCTGTACATGAGAATTCGTGACAGCTGGAACCGACCCATCTGCAGTGCTCCGGGGGCAAAGTTTGATGTGATGGAGAGAGTCTCCCCTGACTACAACTGGACCTTCAAGTGAGTCACTACCGAGGCCTCATTTCTAACCTATGTTTGTTGACTTATTAAAGTCGTGTCATTGGAAGCTCTGCATTTTGCCTCTGTTCTAAAGGTGTGCAAGTGTGTTTCTTGACACTGTATGTTCGACGAGTTAAATACCACTTTGGTAAATTTAATGATGTTCCAATTGATTATCAACTCATTTATCATCCGTATTCATTAATGGTTAGTCTAATCAGATATTTAAAACGGGGCCTCACTTTGCATTTATGGCATTTGCAGTATTAGTTACACTTGTCCTGTTTGACCCTGAACTGTCCTTTCTCCCCCATATCCGTGGCATGACCACCGTAACATCGCCCTTCTCCATCACTGCCTCACCCCTCAGGCCGCTGAGACCCTTATACACTAATTTGTCACCTCCAGGCTCAACTATGACAACTCCCTTATTGTCGGCCTCCCCAACTCTTCCCTCCACAAGCTGCAGGTCATCCAAAACTCTGCAGCTCGTGTTCTCTCCCACACCAGGCTCTGCAACCCCATCACCCCCACCCTTGCCTAGCTCTACTGGGCTCCCATTCTTCAAAGGGTCGAATCAAAGATCCTTGTCCTCACTTTCAAGGCCCTCCACAACCTTGCCCCCTCCTACCTCTCTGACTTGCTGACCCCCTACCAACCTGCCCACTCCCTCCGTTCAGGCTCCAGCCTGCTCTATATCTCCCTCCCTACTGTCAACAGTTGGGTCTTCAGCCTCACTGTCCCCACACTTTGGGACTCTATTCCGCCCTTCACCTTGCTTCCACCCTTGCCTCCTTTAAGACCGGTCTCAAGACCCTCCTCTTTGACCGTGCTTTCACTCGCCCTCTTATCTCTCTGCCCTCCCTCATCCTAACCCTGCCCTCCAAAAACGCTCTGGTCCCAACCCTCTTCACCACCTGGGATGTCCTCACAACATGAAAGGTGCTCTACAAATGTAATTTTGTTGTTGATCTGCTGCTGAAACTTGAATGCTGTATGTTAATGTTTTGCATTCAGGATTACTGGCAAAGTCATCAAAGATGTCATTAACATGGGTTCTTACAACTACCTGGGCTTTGCTGAGAACCACGGCTTCTGTGCAGATGCAGCCACTGAAACAACCATCAATTATGGAAGTGGTGTATGTAGCACAAGGCAAGAGATGGGTAAGTGATGTTCATATGGTCATAACAATACAGTCCTGATCTTTTTAACACTTTGACTTTTGATCAAGGGTGATCAGAGTTTGGGAAGAAGGTTCATTCCCGTGTATTGTGTTATCCAGTCTTTACTGTAACAAACTTTACTGCATTGATGTTGCATTATTATGAATGGCTGAATGCTTAGTTCTAATGGGATTTGTGAGCAAATATACACAATGAGCAGTGACTACTGTAGCTGTTTTCAGGTATTGCTGACAATGGTTTGGCGTGTTACATGATAATATAGGACAAGAGCAGGCCATTCAGCCATCAAACCATTATATTATATTATCTAATTATTTTAATCCCATTTCCCCATCTGTTCTCCATATCCCTTAATACCATCACTTGGCAAGTATCCATGCTCCCCTCTCACCATTCCAATTGATTTCTGGCCCAGTCCATTGGGTATTCTCACAAGTTGATATGAAGATGAGTTCTGATCTCCCAACTAGCTGGGTTTAACTGAAATTTTAGAGCATAATTCCTAGCCATTGGAACTCTTGAAATGCTGTAGCACAATTAATGGTCTGTGTATAATTTCCTTGTGTGCTGCTTATCAAGTAACACTTTAGATGTTACGTACATGATGGCAGTACAAAGAAGATTTAATCAGAATCATGCCAGAAACTAAAGGCTTTCGTGACAAGGAGAGATTGGAGAAGCTGGATTTATTTTCCTTGGAGCAGTCACGGTTGAGAGGGGACCCGATAGAGATGTACAAAATCCAGAGGTTTGATGGGGGTAAATGGGGAGAAGCTATTTTTACTTGTTGCATGTTTTGAGCTCGCGAGGATCACTCCGAGAAGGAATTACCACAATATTGTACTAGTTTACATTCCTTTCATTTTTCGTTTGAGTCTGCTTTCCCCATTCACTGTGCTGTGAGTTGAGATCGGGGTGTTATTTACCAGCTTGATGCAGGTTAGTCTGGTCTGATCCAGAGCCAGCTAGCTGGTGCATTGGTCCTCAATTGTTCTGCAAAAATCCACAATTTAAACATTAACTCTTTTTTTAAATGTGTGACTGGCTCCAAGGCTGGAGGCCATGCTACGGCCCCAGTTCAGAATATTTATCATTGACTACCCTAGCTTGTTAAAACATTTCAAGCTCCTCTGACTAATGCATTTGTGCAGAATTCTTACAGCATTGTGTTAATTGTCTTGCACCATTTCAATTTCTCAATGTTGGTTCCCTTTAACAGGTAATCTTGACAAACACGAAGAACTGGAAGAGCTGGTGGCTCGATATCTGGGCGTTGAATCAGCACTGACGTTCGGGATGGGATTTTCAACCAACTCTATGAATATTCCTTCTCTTGTTGGCAAGGTTTGTTGGCTGGTGTATTCTCTACTTATTTTGGTGGCATTTTTAATGGAGGTTGACATGAACCTCTATTGGGTATTGTCTGTGTGATCTTAAATATATTTCTACTTTGTTAATCTCAATCTTGTGTTTGAGATTAAAGCAGTTTGTACATGTTCTTAAGTATTGTTCATAGTCAGCCATAAATCAAACGCTTCTTCAGTATTGTAAGATTGTCGCTACATGCAAAGTTACATTCAGCAGTGCACTGTCTTCATGTTGCATGTAGCACATATCAAAGCAGTGAAGTCAAACAGGCCCGTGTCTGTAGAACATTGACTTTGAATATATGTATAAATCCTTGCATGGCTGCGTGTTTGACTGTGGATTTATAAAGACATCAGATGCAAAGCTGGAACATAACTAATGAGTTATAGTAATGTAAACCCAAAGATCCGTGATTGTATACAGTCACCTAAATCCAGGAGTAGTGTTACAACCGAGCAGTCTTTTGGGAGGGTTAAGTGGATAAATAAGGTTATATATTCCTTCTCCATCCATGTAAGAGCAGATTACCTTAGTCAACGCAGATAACTTACCCTGAGATCAGCTCTAATAAAACTCTGAACCCACCGCTATGAGCTACGCAAGAACAACCCATGGATGGTATCATCTGTGTTTTCTCCTCTTCGGTTATCGCTCTAAATTGTTCCTGTGCGTATAGAATGGGATTTTAAGAACAAAAGGAAGTACTGTATGTTTTTTTGTCCCTCATAGGTGTAAACATCACGTGGAGCTGTTTTTTGTTTAAAAAAATTGAATCTTTTTCATTTGCAGGGCTGTCTACTTTTGAGTGATGAGTTGAACCATGCCTCATTAGTCCTTGGAGCCAGACTGTCAGGTGCAACCATCAGAGTTTTCAAGCATAACAGTAAGTACATCAGCAATACATTTCAGGAACAGTTAGGATGAACATGTATTCCAGAGGTGCAGAGTGGCACTATGAAATAAATGTGGGAAAATAGAATTCTGGCGATGGAGTGCGAAGCTAATCTAATACCCAAAGTTAATAATAATAATTTGATATAGCGCCTTGTCACATTGTCGAGACTCAAAGCACGTCACTGAATATACTGTAAAGTCAATTTACTTATTTTGTGGGTGAAATCTAATGTCAATAAGTAGAGCATGAGAATTGGGACAAGGATGCTCTGGGGTGATATGGTGGTGGCATCATTCAGCCAGTGAGACTTTAATGAGCAGTAAGTAGAAGCCCGGTTGTTAGTTGATTGGCAGATCGCTTTTCCGGGGTGATAATCCCCTTTTTTTTACAAAAAAATTGATAATTCACCACTGTTTGTGGGAATCGCTGTGTGCAATTGGCTGCAGTGCTTTGCCTACAAAATATTCATTTTACAGTATATTCTTTAAAGCACTTTGAATTGTCTCGAAGACATGATAAGGCGCTATAATCAAATACAAGGATTATTATTATTATGGGAAGGTAAATAGCAGAGGGTTCCTTGGAGTTTAACTAGCTGTTTTGATAAGCTCGGAAGTATAGCCTAAACTCTTGGAGCCAAAGCCGTAACAGCTGGTGCAGTTAAACATTGGTTCTTAAATACCTGAACCCAAGAATAGAACAGAATAGAACCCAAGAATAGAACTCGAATTGGCCTCTCTTTACCACTTTAACCACATTCTAGAGGGTCCAACACTTGAGAGTACTGGGGCTGGAAACCATGCATGATTCACTCATTGCGTCTTTATCGTTACCTCTGAACAGTAATAACAGTATATCTGTCAATTAGTAGGAAACTCACTTGAGCGAAGGATTCTGCAGCATTGGCTAAGAATGGGTGACAATTCATAGGTAACACTAAGAGCATTTTGAAATCCATATTCATCTATTGGTCCAATTCCAGTCGCAGCAGTGAGATGAACTGTAACGGCCGGTAGTTGACATGATCTGCATCCTATTGAACTCTACAAATCCTAACCATGTGCCTCTGAGATGATTTTGTTTCACTGACATAATACCATGTTGTTATCTTTCACACAGCTGTCACATTGTGTAGATAGTAGTCCCAGGGGAGAATTGCAATAATTACTGTGATGTGTGAATGTATTCAAATCTTAATTTGGGTGCACTTGAACAGAATGAATTCCCAGCAGGTGAAATCCAATGTCAAAGAACACTACACACTGGCTGGCTTGGAGCATTGAAACTGACTCAGAAAGGTGTGATCCACCAACACCTTTCCAAATAATACAAGCAAATTATTGTGGTCTGCTGGTCACCTTTTCCAGTGAAGGCATTCGGTTGAGTCAGTTGCGAGAGAAGCACATGTAGGCGGCAAACATAGCAACGACTTAAAGGAATAAACCCATCCCTCTGACTCTACCAAAGGTGTAATTGGGAGGCTGCAGTGTTGCTATGGGGCTTGTAGGCAGTGCAAATGTTTGTTACTTGGCACATTTAGTAATGGTGGTTTTGGGCAGTGAATAAGGGGGAAAGAGGCTGACCATAGGTATGGTTAAAGAGTTAATTCTTACAGTGAGATTCAGTGATTAGGAAGGGTGTGTGGGAGGGGTTGAGATGAAGAGTTCTAGAAGTTAGGGATATAGTGACCTAGTCTTATGATTCTTAAATCAATTTGGGGTTAGAATACCCCATTTAAAGTGACAAAGGGTAGTTTTTGTAGGCAGCGGGCAAAACCGATCATGGCTATGAATGGTAGTTTGTGTATGACTGGCCGCTCAATCACCACAATGCACTCTTCTTTTCAGATATGCAAAGCTTGGAGAAGCTGTTGAAAGACGCCATTGTACATGGGCAGCCTCGGACTCGACGGCCTTGGAAAAAGATTCTCATCGTGGTTGAAGGAATCTACAGGTACAACTGCAATTCTATGTCAATCCAAACAAAACCCAGTCAGAGTCCCTGTGTGACTGGTGCTAAAATGTGAAGTGCAGACAAATACTTTTGCTATTGAGCATGGGGAAGGAAGGAATTGCAATCAAGTAAAAAGGCAGTAGAAAAGCAGAGAAGGAGGGAGAGGGGAGACAACAACAAATCACATTTGTATAGTGGCTTTAATGTTGGGAGGGCGTCCCAGGGCACTGGACAGTCAGAGATTTGGACCCTCGCAGGGAGTGGAATCGGCAGAGGTGGAGGATAGTGGTAAGAGGATGGTCGAAGATGCAAGATGTAGGACTGGGAGGAAGTTCCAAAACATTATAGCAGAAGTGCTGAGGATCCAACCTCTTGATGGTGGGGCGGGTGAGGGTGGGTGAGAATTTTCACATCAAAAGCATTGTTGCAGGTAATTAATTATTCATGTGCAAACTTTTAATAGGCAAATTCTGATCATGGGAGTGGAAAAAATCCAAAGCAAGTTACACAATAATAATCCTTGCATTTGATATAGTGCTTTTCACGTCTTCTAGACATCTTAAAGTGCTTCACAGAATATACTGTAAAGTGAATTGACTATATTTGTGGGCGAAATGCGGCAGCAGGATCCCACAAACAGTCGTGGAATTTGATGTAGTTTATAAACTTCAGGAAATGTTCATTCCCATCAACAGGGAATGACAAGTTAAGCACTGGAACAACCATTTTATGGTAAAAATCCAACTGATTAACACAACCCATAAGATTTGTGTACAGTTAATTTCCCCTTAAACAGGGTCAGATTACCTGTCTTCTTGAGAGGGCAGAAATATTGCCATAATGCCATGTTTGCCCACAAACAAGTCACCACACCCATCAATAGTTTGTGTGACGCGCTTTTGAGGTATCTTTCCAACACAAAATCCTTGCATTACCAAATGTAGGGATTGTTATTAATATTCATAGAATATGGTTTTGTTTGTTCCTTTCACCCTGGGCTATTGAGGAATAAGTGTGCTGTAGGAAGTTCAAGGAACCAATGTCTCACTGCCTCATAGAGATAAGGAAAAGGAAAGGCTTGGGAGTTGCAGAAATATTTGTACTTAATAAGCTCTAGTTGACCGGTGGTCAACATTCTAAATTTTTTCCTGCAGACCTCCCATGTTGTCTCTGTCTCTTCCTCCAAACATTTATCTTAAAGGATATAAAAACGTGTTTTGAAAGAGCTTATTTTTAAAACAGCAAAATCATTGGCTCCTTTGTATTGCATTTTCACTTTCCCCATTATTATAGCTGCTCTGTGTAATAAATAAACTCTCCCCCCCGCCTCTCCCCACCCCAAGTGATTGGAACAATGTGTGCTACGTTTTCTTATCTGACAGACTTGTCTTGTCGTTTGTCTTGCTTAGTAAAAAAAAAGGCAGTTCCAGAGACATGCTTCCTTCCCTTCTGGTGAGATCAAAGGTCACTGTTTACTGGTTCTGGATAGCGAAGTGATCTGGTTCTGTGTCTAGCAACATTAGTTTGACTTCTTGCCCCTGTGATCTGTGCAGCACTAACTGTACTATGTGACTGTCATGTCACTTCAACCTCAAACCTGAACTAACTGGTAACCTTAAGCAGTTCTACACAACGACGGCAACAACTTGCATTTATAGTGTCCTTCACGCAGTGTAGCTTCACAGTGACGTGCAGGAAAAAATAAGCATGATCACAACCATCCTGTAAAACAAACAGGGCGCTCCGATTAATCATTCATGTAATCTTAACATTTTGTTTTACAGTATGGAAGGCTCCATTGTTCGCTTGCCTGAAATTGTGGCTTTGAAGAAGAAATATAAGGCTTATCTGTATCTGGACGAGGCTCACAGTATTGGGGCACTTGGACCCACAGGCCGGGGTGTGGTGGAATATTTTGACCTCAATCCTAAGGATGTGGACGTCATGATGGGAACCTTTACGAAGAGTTTTGGAGGAGCTGGCGGGTACATTGGTGGTAAAAAGGTATGTGAGCTTTTGAGAACCGTCCGCATCCCGACCTGTTGATCAGAACAATGCTTGCATTTGATTCAACGCCTTATCACGCCTTCGAGACGTCTCAAAGCGCTTTGCAGAATATACTGTAAAGTGAATTAACTGTACGTTTTGTGGGCTAACCGTGGCAGCTAATTGCACACAATTGTGGATTGAGTGACATATTGTTCAATATTAAAATATGGAACAGATTATCGCACCTAGAAAAGCAATCCCCATATAGGCTTCCTATTTACCGTTAGATAAATGGAGGCATGCGGAGGAAGGAAACTTGCCCAATTTATTGCCCAATTTGATCATAGAATCCTACAGCACAGAAGGAGGCCATTCGACCCAAGCTGCCATCTCTTTGAAAGAGCTGCCCAACTAGCTCGCCTGACTTGTTACCGTTTTGCCCTCAAAATAAACCAGTCACTCCACTTCACAGTATATCCTGTGAAACACTTTCAAACGCCTCAACACCACAAGGTGTTACTTCAATCACATGGATTATTATTACTTAGGCAATTGGTTAGCATTCCCAGCTTTCACTGCAAAATGTTGTTCCTTATAATGAGACATTCAACGAGGGAACACCTCTCTCCTCGCCCACCGTGCGTTTGTTTCTCTTTGTGGAGAGTTGCTGAAAGTGGAAAAACTGTACTTAGGAAAAACTGGAGGAATGCAGGATGTGCAAGGGAAGCAACATTTTTTTTTAAACAGTGGCTCTTTGGGTAAAATCTCCTTAACAGAGCTGATGGCAATAACTGAACAGCAGCTGGACTGCTTAGGACAAGGATATCTTTGAGCAGCTATTCCACCTAGTGACAGTTAGTGGTAAGACACTTCTTCATAAGTTGAAAGGTATATGCCTTTTATTTTAAAATCTGCACCTGGAAATCTTAATAACTTCTAGTTCTTTAACATTACAATCTTGCTTGTCTCCAGTACAATACAGATTTACGTTTACATTCCACTGTTCGTGTCAGGAGGATGTCCCAAAACACTTGACACTGGCTGCTGAGTACCTGAGCTAGGCACCCGCACCAAAACTCCGCAACCACATCACTCCCACCCTCGCCCGGTTCCATTGGCTCCCCATCCCCCAGAGGATCAAATTCAAGATCCTCTTCCTCAATTCAAGGCCGTTCACGGACTTACTTGTCCCTTCCTATCTCTCCGACCTGCTGTCACCCTATGAACCTCCCCACCCTGTCCATTCTGCGGCCTACGGTCTACTCCATGTCCCCTGCCCTACCATCGGTGGACGGGCTTTCAGCCTCTCTGCCCCCACACTCTGGAACTCCCACAAGCCCTTTACCTCGATTCCTCTCTTGCTTCCTTCACGGCCGGTCGCAAGATCCTCCTCTTCAATCGTGCCTTCTGCTGCCCTCCCAACTCTCTCTCTCCCTTCCTAACTCTCTTCCTCCCCTCCAACCTTTCTCCCTCCCCACTGCCCTGCTCTTCCCTTTCTCGGGTCCCAACCTAACTGTTTAAAGCCTTGGGACGTCCTCCCGATGTGAAAAGCGCTCTGCAAATGTAATTTTGTTGTTGTTTGTTGCTGGTGGGATCCCAGAGCAGTGGGAAGGGGGAAGATAATAATAATCCTTGCATTTGATATATATATAGTGCCTTATATCTTCAAGAGTCTTAAAGTGCTTAGCAGAATATACTGTAAAGTGAATCTCAATAAAGTGTATATTTTGTGGGTGAAATGTGGCAGTCAATGTGTACAGCAGTGTCCCACAAACAATCGTGGATTGAGTGACCAAAAACACTGCCCGATGAGGTTGGGTCAGCCACAGAATGGTGAGACTGTGTCGAAGTGAGCGGACACTTGATAGAAGTCTCATCATCCCTAAGGTATTCAGTTTCTAATGGTTACAAACCGGGATGGTTTATCTGAACAGCCTCCGATTACTGAAAACATTCTACTGTTTCTGAACAAGAGCCAAACTGTTCCAGCCCACCGTCTGCCTGCAGGTGGTGCTGTTAAGACACAGAACTCCCAATTCATTGTAACATTGTGCTGTGGAAATGGCAAATGACAGCAAAGGGAAACTTGAGCATCCAATAATAGCAACGATTGTTTTATGGACCGACGCAATAATCGGTCTGGCTTTGAAGAAGAAGTCGATCACTTGGTTATACATCCTTCCAATAACATCAACTGGCAAGAGCGCTTGTCTAGTACATTTTCAACTTGTGCCTGTTTCATTTTGAGGTTTCATTCTAATGTGTTTTAATAAATCTCCCTGGGTTGCGAGGAATTTTTGAGGATTGCATTTCAATTTGAGGTTAGCCACTGAGGTGCACAGTGGATCGGCACCAAATAAGCTGAATTCTCAAAAGATTCTCTGTTTCAGGAGTGTGAGTGCGCACAGTGTTGTACTTCACGTGGAAATGTGTGTTGGGAAGCCAATGACTAAGGACTTCTGACTCTCGGGATACTGCAGACATTTACTGGGTTTTTGAGGGTGGGGTGAGCTGTAATGTGTAAAGGGAGCTGACTGAGCTGTTCATATTGCAGGAGCTGGTGGACTATCTGCGCTCGCATTCCCACAGTGCAGTCTACGCTACCTCCATGTCACCACCTGTTGTGGAGCAAATTATTGCCTCCATGAAGTGTATCATGGGCGAAGACGGCACCACTTTGGGTAAGTGCGTTTCGTTAGCCGCAGGTTGGTCTCGCTCCCATGGGACGAGCTTCGGAAGCCTTAACCAGCTTACAGTGGGCTAGAATTCTGTGCAACTGGGGCCCATGTTAACTGAGATTTTCCATGGGGTGGTTATTACTTCAAATAAAATTTATACATTGAATGAGTTAAAAGTAATAATTTGGTCACTCAATCCACACCTGTTTGTGGGACGCTACTGTGCACAATTGGTTGTCACGCTTCTCCCACAAAATATACAGTCAATTCACTTTACAGTATATTCTGAAGAGCTTTGATACTTCTCAAAAGACACGATGAATGTTGTATCAAATGCAAACATGATTATATTACACATGGTATAGCACGTTCTGTATACACATACACACACACAGGGCTGCAGTGTCCTTGTGTGTATTCCTTTTTTCACTGAAACCTCTATTTGACAATTTTCAATTTACAGGCATTGATGTCACCTAATTTTCAGCACTTCTAAAGGTTCCTTAATAGGGTGTCCCTATAGAATATTTCCGTCCACTATCCCCCAGATAAAATGGGTCATTCACTTCTTGGCTGTTTGTGGGACCTTGCTATGCTCAATCATGTCTACAAAAAGTCACTATCTTTGATAGTAATTATTGTAGAAGCTCCTTGAGATATTTTGATGTCAAAGATGCCAATGTAAGTTTCCAGCTTGTGAATTCAACTAGCTGCCAATATAACTAGCTATAAAACACTTCGCCTGTTTATCCACCAACATGTGTACACGCAATTTCCTTAAATACACTCTTAACAGGATGCATTCCACTTCAGATACAGGAAACGGTTAATCTTGGCCCATTTTTGAGAAGTATGGGTTCTGTCTTTGAGGTTAGGCTCAAGTCCTGAAAAATAGGGAGGGTAGCACATTCCCAGGCATCAAAACGACCTCTGAATAATGTCAAAAGCTAATTCAAGTAGAGTGGAGAGGCATTCACTGGTGCAATTGAATTTAAAAAATATATATATGAAACATTTTTGTCAGCTCCTTCAGTAGAATGCTTTGCCGGTGAGATAAGTGGATAGGGGGAAGGGAGGAGATGGGAAAAGAAGGTTACTTGAAATTGTGATCTTGGCTTTCGCTCCTAGCAATTGTAATGCATTGATTACTAGAGCTAATACAATACAAAATTGTATTTGTACCGTGCCTTCTACAGAGCAGGACATCCCAAGGCACTGGACAGTGAGGGACAGTAGGTAAGGGTAGTTGTGGTAAGGGAGGGTGGAGATCAGGGATGGTAGGAGGATGGCCGACAGCGCAGTCGAAGACATGGGTCATAAGAGGTGCCTTGAAGGAGGAAAGGGAGGCAACAAGGCGAAGGGTATGAGGGATGGAGTTTTAAAGGGTGGAGGCAGAGTGGCTAATGGCCCAACCGCCAATGGTGGAGGATGGCGAGCGGATGGGTTGATGTGAGGTCAGCAGGTCACATAGGTTGGAAGGATCAAGGCCATGGAGAGTCTTGAAAGGCAAAGACGGGGATTTTTAACTATTCTGTGAGCAATGGGGAGTCAATGGAGGCGGGTGAGAGTGGAGGTGATGTGGTCACAGAGTCTGGTGCGTGAGAGGACACGAGCTGCAGAGTTCTGGGTGATCTGCAGTTTGTGAAGGGAAGATATACTGATGGCATGGTACTGCATGGTTACTTAAAGCCTTTGTAAAGCAGGTTTCAATAGAGAAATTCTGACTGTCTGACAGTTAAGGCTGATGTATAGAAGAATATTCAAAATATGTTTGTAAACAAAAGGTAAAACAATTCAACCCCAAATCCAACAATTATCTTATAGCTACAAATTGATTGATTCACAATGCTCATTCAATAGGCGATGCTTAATAACTGATGTGACTTTGTCTTCAGCCTGTGTGGATTAGAGAAAAGAAAAGAAGACTAAATTCAACTTTTATTTATTTTACCTTTTACATCTTCGTCTTTCAAGGCTTTCCGGTGTTTAGAAATGGGAGTCCACCATTAATGTGATCCACATGGCAATGGCAAAAAAACAGTAGTTCTTCAGCGATCACCATCTCTAGGGAAGTGAAAGGCAAAGGAAAAAGCAAAACCATTCGAAGCTAATAAAACAGCTTCTAACCATCGCTCGGAATGTGGTTCCAGCGTTCAGTTACACTGTGCCATGAGTCACTGGTAATTCAAATGTTTCTTTTCTTAGCTTTCCTTCTATTGAATCCCGTCGCCTTATCCTGGGGCACAGATTAAGCCGCAGTGCCACGTTTACATTGGAAACTGGAGGGAAAATCATCCCATCCTCAATAAAACTAGATCCTTTTGGGGTTAGCCTTCAAATGTATAATTGCCCAACACAGCTACAGCAGTGTTCCCCCATTTGTATTTAAAGTATTTATAATAATATTAATAATGCTTTTATTTGATATAGAGCTTTTCATGGTTTCTAGACGTCTCAAAGCGCTTCACAGAATATACCGTAAAGTGAATTGACTTTATGTGAATATGCGAGCGATTCGCGGCAGCCAGTTGCGCACTCCAGTGTCCCACAAGCAGTCTTTGATATCATTATATATTATTATAATATGTATTATAATGATATGCTGGCACACCAGATCAGTCTTGTTGATTAGTTGAGCCATAATTGTGAAATCTGAAAATCATAATCTGAAAATCTGAAATCTGCACACCAACCTCTGAGCACATTGTAAAGCACTTTGAGACATTAGTCAAACATCAAGGACCTTTCTGGTGGAGTCCTGTGGCTCAGTGGTTAGAGCATTCGCCTTGCAACCAAGAAATTTGGGTTCAATTCTAGGCAGGGCGAAACCTTGGGCAAGTTTCCTTACTCCACACATCTTACAATAATCCCTCCAAAAAAAATTGGTCATTTCAATCCATGACTATTTGTGGAACACTGCTGTGTGCAATTGGCTGCCGCGTTTCAACCACAAATATACAGTCTTCATTTTACTGTGAAGCGCTTTGAGACATCTAGAAGGCACGAAAAGCACTCTTATCAAATGCAAGATTATTATTTTATAAGCGCAACATCTTGTATTGACCTAGCACCCTGTATGCATCAGAGCTGAAATGTGAGTTGCTGGTTGATAGTGAAGCTTGTCTTTCCACACTAACATGGGCTGTCAATGGATATGGAGAAAATGCTGGTAAATGGAATTGAGGTACAGATCAGCCAGAATCTAATTAAATTATAGAACAGGCTCATGGGGCTGAACAGCCTACTCCCGTACCCATGTTCCTAGACAGTTAGTACCACCACTAGGTGGTGCTGTATGTATCTATTTTTGTATGTTACTACAGTACATTGCTTTGGAGAGTAGGTGAATTTTGTAAACTGGACAAAATAATCATATGTGCTCTTCACCCAGCTCCACTACGCTCTCTGTTTAGTTCTGTACATATATATATATATATATAGCAGTCAGTCATTCACTATTTACAGTAAATCCTGTGAAACGCATTGTGAAATTTTGACTTCTAGATAAATGTCCTTTTGCCACAGTGTAATCCAGACACACCTTGTTACCCCCATTTTTTTCCTCTTACTGTTCACTAATCAACAACTGAAACATGTGGAAGAATGAGGATGATCATTGTATTTAGAAGTACTTAATTATATTTAGTACAACAACAAAATTGCACTTATATAGCGCCTTTCACATGGGGAGGATTCATAGATTCATAGAATTTTACGGCACAAAAGGAGGCCATTCGGCCCATCTAGTCTGTGCCGGCTCTTTGAAAAGAGCGATTCAATCCCACTGCCCTGCCCGCTCCCCATAGCCTAATAGACCTGTTCTCCCTAAATAAAGATCTAATTCCCTTTTAAAAGTTGTTATCGAATCAGCCTCCACCACCTTTTCAGGCAATGCATTCCAGTTTCGAACAACTCGCTGAGTGAAAAAATTCTCCTCAGCTCCCCTCTACTTCGCCTTGAAACTATTTTAAATCTGTGACCACAAGTCACAGATTCGCCCACGAGTGGAAATAGTTTTTCTCTATTTGCCCTGTCGAAACCCCTCATGATCTTATAAACCTCTATTAGGTCTCCCCTCAATCTTCTCTGCTCCAGAGAGAATAACCCTAGCCTATCTAGCCTCTCCTCATAGCTGAAGTCCCTCAATCCTGGCACCATCCTAGTAAATCTTCTTTGTACCCTTTCCAATGTCTTCACATCCTTTCTGTAGTGTGGTGACCAGAATTGAACACAGTATTCCAGCTGAGGCCTCACCAAAGTCTTACAGAGGATGTCCCAAAGCACTGAACAGTCTGGTTGGGACCCGAGCAAGGGGGTGGGGGGACAAGTGTTTAACTATATTTAAGCATCCAGGGGATCTGTGTGAGTGTGGAAGTGCCATCATTGCCTTGTTTGGTGCCACATGCTCCATAACAAGGATGGAGTAAGGAGGTGAAATGCATTTACGCCAACTTATTTCAGCTCCTCTGCAGACTCAAATCAATGTTTTGTGACTGGGGGCGGGGTGGGGGGGGAAGAGGACCTGGGTGCAGGGGGGACAGACGAACATGACTTTGTGGACACTATAGATGATCCTGGACAGTCCAGCTAGACTGAGTTACATTCTTGACATTCTAACAAAAATGTAACAAAAAATATTTATTGCATCTGTTTGTAGGTTTTTTTTTAAATTGGCTTTTTCCTGTTTGAGTTAATTGACTGTTTGAAAGCACAGTTGCAGCATTCTGTGGTTTCTGCTCTTGTTTGTGTGTTTTTAACAAACGCAGGCCGACTTTACAGCCATTCTGGCCGGCTGCCACATAACGAAGTGACGACTGGAACAGCTTGAAAGTAATCACAGACCATCTTGTATTAAAGGTTTCTGTTGCCTTGTGCACTGGCTGCCAGTTAAATGATTCTCCTGCAGCGAGCGAGCCCAACTTGAGGAGTAGTAGATGTAATGTGTGGAGGGAACATGAATATTGCTGGCTTTCTCAGTCAGTTGTCCATAATGTCACTGCTAGAAACCTGGATGGAGGTCATGTATGCACCACCGAGTAATGTGATGGACTAATGCATCTGGTGGCAAAGAGGAGAAGCAGGGATGAAGGAAGCCTGCTTTCAGTGAGAAATGATCCTCTGCCTCTTTTGCAGCTCTCCTTCTCCACCGCCCCCCACCCCAGCACCACCATCACCGAACACATGCATTTCCCAATAGCGTGGCAATTGAAAAACTCAACTTGCATCATCTCTTTCAAATCTATCACTCCTTAGTGCCAATTCGTTTATTTTTTAAGTGTTTACTGTCAATTAAAAGGTCTTTATGACTATACAAGGATTGCTTGGAAGTGGTGCACAGGCAATGAATAGCTTTTTGAAAGGTGCCAGTTTTGTAGAAATGAAAGGGATCTTATGTTCCTGCAATAAAAATCCAAAACAAATCCTGTATTGATCACATCCCCTTTGATCTGACGTCCAAATTTTACAAGTCACCTTGGTGACAAATTAGTCAAAGCCTAAAAAGAATCTTTGTATATGTATTAGAAAATACACAACATATCCAGATGACAAGATTAGAATCTTAATTTTTCAGGCAGAGGGGATGTATGTGATGTAAGTAATGCCATAATATAGAAGTTTGGGGGTTTATGGGGAGAGAGTGGGTTTGACTTTGAATGGCTCTTTTCAAAGAGCCAGCACAGACACGATGCGCCGAATGGCCTCCTTCTGTGCTGTAAAATTCTATGAAATTAGGTTCTTCTGATTAGTTCCACTTAGGGAACGGCGATATATCGGTATATCGCTGAAACCCAATATGATTTTCATATCGATATGCCGATATAGGCATTAAAAAAATATCGATATATCGAAAACCGATATATCGAGGTAAAAAATCGGGATGCGAGCACAATCAACTACAAGACCCAGAATGCTCATCTCTATACACAATGCACAGACCGAGGTGCAAAGCCACCATCTTGTATTCATAGTCCTCGAATACAATATACAGGTATGCAAGGGGTGGGGGGAGAGAGACGGCTGTGGGTGGGGGGGGTGAGGGGGAGAGAGACGGTTGGGGGGAGGGGGAGAGAGACGGCTGGGGGGGGGGAGGAGAGGGGGAGAGAGACGGCTGGGGGGGGGAGAGGGGGAGATAGACGGCTGGGGGGGGAGAGGGGGAGAGAGACGGCTGGGGGGGGAGGGAGAGAGAGACGGCGGCGGGGGGGAGGAGAGGGGGAGAGAGATGGCTGGGGGGGGAGGGAGAGAGAGACGGCAGGGTGGGGGAGGAGAGGGGGAGAGAGACGGCTGGGAGGGGAGGGAGAGAGAGACGGCGGGGGGGGGGGGAGAGAGAGAGAAAGAGACGGCTGGGGGGTTGGTGGGGGAGACGACGGGGGTGGGGGGTGCGAGAGAGGGACGGCGGGTGGGGGGGGGGGGGGGGAGACGGGGTGGATGTGATAATATACAGATAGATAGAGATGGGGGGGGATGTGAGAGAGTAGAGAGACACAGACAGAAAAACACAGAGATGGAGAGAGTGAGAGACACAGAGAGAGAGAGATATTTACCTCCTGAGAAGATAGGCCCCGAATTCCGGGTGCGCGCGCACTCCGATGCACGCGCACATGCGCAGTATGAAAAAATTAAAAATATCGATATTTCGGTATATCTCAATATGAGCCAACCGATATATCCATATCCGGAAAATTCCCATATCGCCGTTCCCTAGTTCCACTAATAGAAACTACTTTGACATGGATTTGATTGTGGGTGAATAGTGTACTAAAGTAATCTAACATTTAGAAGCGGACTGTTAAGTATACAGATTTATAGTTGATACATTTAAGTTAGTTCAAAAGGGACTTAGTGCATTCTTTAAAGCCTATTTATTTTTAAGTTTAGCTGTTTCTCCTTGAATCCCTATTTGGCTGGATAGAGGATTTAGGATCTGGTCTCTACACAAATTAATTTTAAAAATTGCTTAATTTGATACAGCGACTTAAAATGTCATTGAGATATCCCAAAGCACTTCACAGGATGTAGTGAAAAAACAGCATGTGCCTTAAGATGTCAGAATACCTCAGTTCTGGGAGAGAGATAGAACTTAAGCTTGAAAGTCGTGCATTGTTTTCGTATCCAAACTGAATGTTTTACTCCCTACATTTTATCCACAGTGCATTCATGCCTTTGCAAACACTAAAGCTATGTTAAGTGCTGCGTTGTTGAAGTGCTGTTTCTCTTCAGAACTTGTAGCTCCATCAAAGTGAAATTCCAACATCATATTTCATTAACGTAGCTCGGCTCTTACTACAATCAGCCTTTCCAATTGCTTACTGGCAGAATAACATGGAGAGCAATTTTCATTGATATGATTTACAACCCGTGCATTGGGAATGTAATTGCTGGAAAAGTGTCTTGACTCATTTTTCCACCAGTGGAAGTCCTGTAGCTTAGTTTCTTGCAATTAATTTCCATCTCTTTATATAAACATTCATTCATTGATAAGAATTACCACAAATTTCAGGGTAAATATTAAGTGGAGAAATTTAGAATGATTGTGATGGGAGTTCAGGCAAAATTTTGAGAAATGACATTGTGATTCAGTACTATATAAACCCAAATCCAGTCAGCAGTCTTTCAATGGAAGCAATGAAGATATGCTTTGCAGCCCCACATTGAGTTTTTGTACGTCTGTTGTTACTCGTGGAGTCCTGTAACACATTGATTAGAGCACTTGCCTTGCAAGCGAGAAGACCTGGGTTTGATTCCTGACTGCGATGAAACCTTAGGCAAGTTTCCTTACTCCACATGTCTCCGTTTACCTGGCAGCAGCAACAAACTTTTCTGGGGGGAATAATCCCTCCAAAAAATTATTTTTACAGTTGCTGATGATCCTTAACTGTTTGTGGGACACTGCTGTGTACAATTGGATGCAACATTCTGCCCACAAAATATAGTCAATTCACTTTACAAGAAATTCTGTGAAGCCCTTGAAACCGTCTCAACAAAGTGATAATGCGCTATATCAATCGCAAGAATGATTATTTGGTGCTAGTTCTTAGTCCATCTTGTTGAGCCTACAAATTACTTTCTAATCAGAGCTCATCTCTGAATTCCTTTGCTGTTTTATCTGTTGGTGAGTGAGTGCACCCACGTTGATTAAATTGTGCAAGTGAGGCTCGGCAGCGAAAATGTACAGAGGTTGATATTCTGAAAATATGTAAACTAATCTGGTTGCATACAAAGAGCAATCTCTTTGCACTGGTATTCATTCATCACACTGTGCTTTTAGTGCTGATCCAGAAGATTTTAAATCTTCAATGCCCAATTGTGAAACTTTTTTGGCTTTACTCTTCCCTTCTGAAGGCATTTGACTTCTTATCCTTATGCAGGTATGTGGGTTTGCTGGGGCCATCCTACATAACCTGACTATTATTCATGTGGGAGACTTGACCGTGACTGCTCACAAGGCTGTTTGACCCCAGTAGAACACCAGGCACTTTTCAAAAGCAAATTAGATCAATTTCTTTTAGGAAATAATATATTGTGGGATACAGCATATAGTTTGGGACACAACACGTGGAAGGCAAACAGGATGGGCCTTGGTCTTCTTTCGTCCAGCAATTCAATAAACACACACCTTTCAGTGGGAGACTGCAGTGGTTAGGAGAATAAACTTGCCTGTTTTTTTTCGCTCTCTCTCCCTCACATTCTCTCTCCCGCTTCCCCCCTGTGACCTAAAATGCTGAGAGCAGTAATATTGTCTTTTACTGTTATCCTGGCTGAAGGCGATCAAATCGGGGAGTCTTTCTTGATCGGAAGGAAAATCAGAATGTTTTCCAGCTGATAAACTAGATGCTGCCCTATAATGTGGGAAATGCACTCATCTGGAAAACCACGCTTCCTGCATCATTGACTTTGAGATGCTTTTGAAATAGTGAACCAAATCCATAGAAAATGCTGGCAATAGCACTTGCCTGCTTCATATTTGAATATAAATAATCTGTTTTATCAGGGCAATGTGCTCTTTCGTAGAATAAGAAGGATATTTTGGGATATCTTGTGTGAATGGTTTTAGCTAAGTGTCTAGCTAAAAATCTATTGTAAATCTCATGTAAATCTATTGTAGATTGCTCTAATATATCCGATGTAAGATTATATTGCAGATCAGTTGTCTGGGTTTGCTTTATATTTCTGAACAAGATCATAAAGTAAAATACCAAGTAGCTTTTTTTTTAATTCTGCATTTAATTAAGTCAGGAGGTGGAGGCTTCAAGCCCACGTCAGGACTTGAAAATGGTATAATCCAAGTTGGTGTTCCAGTGCAGTGCTGAGGGAGGGCTGCGCTGTTGGAGGTGCCATCTCCTAGGGGGAGATGTTAAACTGAGGTTCTGTCTGCCTGTTCAGGGTGACATTAAAGATCATGTGGCATCATTCAAAAAGAGAAAGGAGATTTTCTCTCTCTCTCTCTCTTTTAACTCCTCCTCCCTCCCATGGAGTCTGGCCAACAAACCCCCAAATAAAATTAGTCATTCATGTGGGCACTGGTGCCCTCAGATTGCCTGCCACAAAACACATCTCCACTTCCAAGGTTCTTGCTATTTTTCAAACAAAATTCACCTTTAACCCTCGTTTGCAGTTTTTCTGACAGATTGGTTGTCTTGTGTGGGTTTTTGTTTGCTTTATCCATTCTTCACTTGGATCTACCCTATTTCATTGATTCCTTTAATTTCTTCTTAGGTTCTAGTGTTTCCTCCAGAGGGCAGGTTCGGGGATCTAAACTTTTGTTTCACCTCACTGCCAGCCAGGCCAGTCCACTTGCACAAAGCACCCACAGCACAGTAACCTAGTCATGAGTCATAGGGCTTCAAGAGCTGCAGCAAATTTCTGGCAATACATTTTTGAAAGCCTGCTTTTCTTTATGGAATATGCAGGTAACATTTTGAAATGCAGCTTGTGTGGACTAGTCAGAAGGATAGTCTCCAGACTCCTCTGAGCTATTCATAGACATTTTAAAACTCCTGATCTTAATCTGCCTGACAGTAGATCACAGATTAGATGTTTTCATTGGTTTGGGTAAATGGGCGAGCGCTTGTTTTTTTTCTCTCAACGACCCTGTCTGATAGAACACACTGCTTATGACTGTAACAGACACTAATCCCCTGTTGATAGCAGTATTCTTTTTGGTCTCGCTGCAACCAATTTCAATTGCCCATTGTTTACTGACTCGCAGAAAACAAATGCGTCCTTGTTGGTACAGTACAGTACCTGCATGGCTGCTGTATCACAAGTGATGTGAATGCAGACGGCGATACGAATGGAAAAGCTACAGACTGAATCGCTGGTTGGCTCAGCATCAAAATTATCTGGAGCCAGAGCAGAACAGCGCTGGAATGCTACTAAAAGGTTCCAGCGGTCTGGTGTGAAACTCAGCTGGAGAAGGCATGGGGATGCTGGATCCAGTCAAATTTTCAAGACTGAGCTGGATAGATAAAGGAAATGAGACAAGGGTGGCTATTTGGAGTTGAGATGCATAATGGTGGTATAACAGGCTCGAGGGGCTGAATGGCCTACTCCTGTCCCTATGGCGCTCTGGTCTCTGCACCTGTGTGGTTGACAGGCATGTGGTTTCCTTGCATACCTTGATTTGGGCTGCCCTCGATAAGGAAAGAGAATCCAGGAATACAGACACAATGTAAAGTTTAAGTGAGTATCTCAGGCCAGGGGGTGGTGTGGGGAGAAAGCACGTGCAAATACTCCAAATACCAGCTGAACACCTGAACAAGAGGTATACATCATTTAAATGTTATGTCGTGATTGTGTTGCAAAGTGCTCTCCACTTCTCTCTGTCTGCTTCCAATTTAGCACTATGAAGCCTACCCAACATAGAGGCTGCTTTTATACAATAGTCTGCAATGAAAGCTTCAGCACATTCAATATATGAACTGTTAATGTCCATTAATTTCAGGTAATTGAACATCTGCAACTATTTTCTCTGCCCCCAACACTCTCTCACACACAAACACACACACCATCTCCTGACCTGAGATACCCACTCGAGCTTTACATTGTGTATCACAGCCGTAGCAAGGGCTGGTTTCTTCAGACGAGTCGCTTTGCTGTGGGGTAATGTGCACCAGTATGGAAGCACATTCATCATAATCTTGCGCAGGATCATGCTCAGCTTAAGGCCACTGGTCTGTAGTGTGGGTGCGTTCATTTTTTCGGGGTCAGATTGTTTCAGCTTTGTCTGTATGAATGTAGTGAGGTGATGCGTCACAGATTAAGGCTCAGAGGCGATAGTTCTTTGAGTTTAAACTCTTGCTGGATTGCATTTTTCATTGTTTATCCTGGATGCTGCAGTGGTAAAATGTAGCATCTTTATTGTATGCCGTGTTTAAAAGTGGACTGAAGGGTCATGATGCTCTTTCTGTGCTTTCATTGTCTTAATGCACCCAACATTAAGTAAAGTTGCACATGCTCTCATGTGCAACTTTACCATTGAAAGTCAGTTTGACCAAATTATAGCCCTGTCATTGCTTGATTGATCCGACGTCGATCCTTGATTGATATCACTCTCTCTCTTTGGAAAGTGCACTTAAGTGATGACCTAGAACAAAGCATTACACGAGTGAGAGGAAAGTACTTGAGTGAAGGCATGAATTTGTTGAAGAGACAGTCTCCCAGCTGATGTCCTGAGGGACAGCATTCCATGTCTTTGTGTGTGATGGAGTGCTAATGTTTTGGGAACTAAATGCTGCTGAAGTCAAATTTGTTTTGAACTAGTAGTTCATGTTTCCTGATCCAAGCATCTCCCCGCACAGTGCTGTTCACAGCACGCCCGGCAAGAAGTGGAACATTGGAGCTTTGCCTTGTGGAACTTCATACTGCAACCATAACTGGCGTTCACTGACAACTGTGTGCTAAATTGGCATTGGACAATAGTGAGTCAGTTTGTTTTTAGAAACTGTTTGATTAACTTAGGGTTAAAAGTGTGATCTTTAAGCACCTCGCCCCTTCCTTCCCCATCTTCAGGTCACCCCTGAACACCTTCCTATTTACAACCCTCTCCCACCAGCCCGGTGTTGTACTCTGCCGCTTTTGAGTGCTCTGGGACACTAGCCTGAGGGTCGCTATATAAATCCATGTTGTTGTTACTGCTCGTCCTTGCCCCCTCCACCCCCCACTCACAAACATCATAAACCACTGAAAGGGTTCCCATTCCTTTCAAAACATCCATCATCACTCCTATCTCCTATCGTTACAAAAAAAAACTCCTTGGACCCCAAATTACCGCCCCATCTCCAACCTCCCTTTCCAGGGTCCTGGAATGAATCATTGCTTTGATGCTTGGTCTCCCACCACATCCGTGCTCTGCCTTCCCCCACCTCTGCATCATCGAATGCCTCTGCCACTGCCTCACCCCTCAGGTCACCAAAACCCTCAACCACGCATTCATCACATCTAGCTTGACTATGTCTGTTTGTTGGCCTTTCCCTCCACAAGCTGGAGCTCATCCAAAACTCTGCACCTTGTGTCTTCTACCTCACCAGGTTCCATGGCCCCATTACCCTTGCCACTGCTTCTCATCTCCCAGAGGATAGAGTTCAAAGTCCTCGCCTTCAAGGACCTCCATGGCCTTGATCTTGCTCCTCCCTGTCAACTTGTCGGCTCCCTCTGCTCAGCACCAGCAGCCTCCCCCGTCTGGCCCTCCCCACCATTGGTGGTTGGGCCTTCAGCCTTTTTGCCCCCATCCTAAGAAGCTCCATTCCATATTCCCTTTGCCTTGTTCACTGGCATGCCTCGTTCAAGACGTGACTTAAAACCGTCTTCTTCAGCCACCTGCCCACCCTGGTCCCAACCCCCAGCTCAGGTCCAAATCCCTGATTGTCCAGCTCCTTGGGACGACCTCCCAATGCAAAAAGCCCTATACTAATGTATTGTTGTTCCAATTTAAGCGAATCTAACTGTAGCATATTACTTGCTTTTCAATAATTGCTTTTGCCTGTTCTAGAGACGTTTAGTACAAGCGTAGAATGAAGAACTTTAATGTGGCTGTCTTGTTTTACAGTCGAGGTGCGTGTCTAATTTATTCCAGATACGTTTCCACCAAAGTGCGAGTGATCACTTCACTGCTGGATTGATGAAAGTACTTTTTGCAACCAACTGAACTGCAGCATTGCGTTAGCTTGAAGATGCCATATACTTGCAAATGTTAAGTGCCAGTTTTAGGCTTTGATCTCTATGGTGGAAGTTTGGATAATGTGGAGATGAAAGCAAACAGTGAGAGGTCTGTGTTTGGCTCAGAATTTTGCTGGTGTTTACAACCTCCCTGACTCCAGGCTTTGATAACTTGAACACAACAAATTTAGATTTGTAGTCATCGAACTGCCGATAATGACCAAGTTGCCATCGACTGCGTTTTTTTTATTTAACAAAACTCACGTTTTCGGGCATTTGGCTGCATCGCAAAAGAACTCATCCCAATCAGAGAGGCTTTAAAAGCTGAAGCATTCAAAGATATACTGATTGCATAGTTCAAGTTCTTTTGTGGGGGGTGCAGAGGGAGGAGGGAGACAGAGAGAAGAAAGGTATGACTTAGAGTAAATCATTCTGACATTTTTAAGTTTTACTGCTGATCTTACAATGCACATTCTTTCGTCCAGAACACTTGCATATTCGCCTTAACCAGCTCCAGATTCATGCAAGAAATTTCGAGAGGGCTTTTTTTTATAAAAAAAAGAATGCTTCCAGATGTAGCGGCTGAATCCTTTTGAAACCAAGTTCCCTTTTCATCTGCCGGCAGATAATTACAGCAGTCAGCTTCCATTTTCAAGCTTCTGAGGGGTCGGGATGCCTCCGCACAGTATCAGTCAATCTGTAAAGGGTCTTATAGTCTCGACAGGAAATGGAACGAATGGCACTTAAACTGCAAGGATTAATTGGGTTACCGTTCTTAGCCTGTTGATGAAAATTGCTTCTGGGTTATTCGCTCCAGGTTCAGGGTTGCCCTTTATTTCAGGCGGATCTTCAGGAAATGAAAAGGCCGTGTGTTAAAAGATTTCTTCCACGTTTTCAAATCAACCTCTCCGGCCACTAATCGGTTTGCTGGCTTCTGTTCCACAACCACCAGAGTAAATTTGACCTCCCCTCTCGACCTGTACTGACCATTCATTATACAGGAAATAGACCCAGGCGGTGGTAAATTGCCATTACTCGGGCAATCTTCTCTTCTTTTTATATAACTGTCCCTTTCAAATTTGTGCTACTTTCTTTACTCTCTTCCTTCCTCTCCCCCTCCCTCCCCCATCTTGTTCAGAAGCCTCTTTACCTGTCAGGATAGTAGTGAATATGGTTCCGCTCCACAGCATTGGGTAAACGAGAACTACCCGTTAATCTTGTGTTCGTTTCCCAGATTATTCTAAATCAAGGAAAATCGGATTGATTGGTGTTTGATAAAGGGCTGTAGTTCTATATGTCAGGGAGCTGTTACGAAAGAGCGCGTCGTTAACTGTGTCGGCGGGGGGTTGGGGGGTAGATGTATGAGAAGCCTGTGCTCATTTGATTTGTCGTTTCTAAAAAAAAATACACTTAGTTTTGGAGTGTTCCCTGAGTGAAAGGATTAAACCAAGCTCTTCTTTCTGAAATTTCTCCCACCTCCCGTAAAAGTAAGTCCCTCTCTCATTTTTCATTATCAAAAGAATTTACAGATATTTGAACTTAAAAACTTCCATGCCACAACATCGTCGAATCCTGTTAAGAGCATCGTTCCTCCATACGCCTCTTGTTTACCTAGCAGTAAGTAGGAACCTGGTTGTTATTCGATTGGCGGATCACTTTCTGGGGTAATAATTCCACTGCCCCTCCCAACCCCCTTCTAATAAATAATATAATTTATTATTCTATTACAGGTGACTCAAATTACAGGTGGGACATTGATGTGTGCAATTGGCTGCCACATTTCACCCACAAAATACAGTCACTCCACTTTGCAATACATTCTGTGAAGTGCTTTGACAGGTTTCAATGACGTGATAAGGCGCTATATCAAATGCAAGAATTCTTATATGTAAATATATATATATACTGTCTATGTATATATATGATATAATTCAAATTGTTAGTGCTATTTTGAAGAGAGTGTGGATATCAGAGGCGTATTTACATGTGAAACTGGTTCTGTGAGGAATCAGGGTTATTTATGGACCCTATGTGACCCAGTTGTGTAACCAAAGCACATATGGCCAGCAGGAGTGTAGCACATATCAATTGACAGAAGTTTCCAATCATCTGGTTTTGCAAGGTTAATGTGCATTTCACAACGTCCCAAGAACCCTTCAGTGGTGGCGCAATGTTGTCCAGAGTATTTATTATCTCGGTGAACACTTTTAAGAACAAGAAGGTGATCAAAGTAACCAATGTGTGAGCCTTCTTTCCTTCCATTTATTTTGTTAGCTATTGGGTCATCCTCAAGTTACAGGTCAGGTCACACTAACGTGTCTCTCATAGTGCACTAGATTTGGACGATGCAGGCTTCGGAAGGCCTTCACTGTGCTGTAATGCGATAAAACTTCAAGGGCAAGAAAATCCATAGTAAAATATTGATTAACAAGATCCAAATAAGTTATTTGGTTGTGTGTACTTTTCTACGTTTGGGGACATCAAAGTACAAAGCCAGCGTGAAGCACCCAGTGAACCTAAATTGGGCACTTTAAAAAGAGCCGTGTTAAAATTTGAGAAGCTCCACATTGATTTTGTGACAAAACAGGTTTCCATTAGACCAGCTTGATATTGAAGAGCACAGACAGTCCCAAAGATAAAATGTTCTCATTGAATATTGAGTGGAAATGAGTGCAATTTAATGTCAGATGTGTGGAATGTCAGTAAGCTAGCACTTACACCAATCATTTATAGTCTTCAGATGCCGTTGTTTAGAAATGTGATCTCTACAAACTGAAATCCTCCAATTCAAAGTTCACATCCTTTATGTTTAGGCTTCAGAATAATCAGTTCCTTGCACTAGGTAAGGTTTCACAGTGTTCTGCCAGAATAGTGTTCAAGGTACATATTCTAAAAGCGATGTCCTGATTTTTAAAGCTGAGTGCTTGAGTCTAGTCATTAACTTTTGGGAACAAGCAGATTTGTGTATTGCCTTACCTACATCTAACCTGCTGCAGCTGTTTCATTCCACCCTTTTAATATGTCAACCTGGCAGTCAATGTGTTTCATTTCACAAAGCTCGGCTGCTTTCACTGCTAACTCGTTTTCTCTCCAGTAAAACAAAGTTCCATGTCACCAGGGATCAAATTTATTCCATTCAAAAAGACTTAATTCCAGTTATAAATGATACGAAATTGCATTTCCAGCTAGCGTGTCTCAGCACTCAGTGGTCTAACTCAATTATGTAGACAAATTTGAAACCTGCAGAATGGTGTGTTATATAGTTTAAAGGTAATCTGGCACTCAATATGTAAATCCCCTGCATTCAAAATCCTACAATCTTGTAACTCTCCTTTTGATTATTTGGTGCGATTTGTTTTGTGTGTTCTGTAAATTCCTATTTGCATTTTAATCAAAGCGTGTCTTCGTTTGATCTGGTGACTGTCGCGGTTTAAAGCAGAACTTTCTATTGACCTTATAGCTCACGATTTGCAGGAGTACAAAGAAACACGAGGCTTAAGGTTAATCAGCCTTTACACAAGACTCCTCTGGGGAATGAAGCTTGAGCTGTACATACATGACAATAAAAATATTAGCTCGGAAAAATCATAATCAGTTTTTCAGGAATATTGAGAGTGGGTGAAACTGCCTTTTGCAATAGACTTCTGTAACTCCATGTTAGAAAATGATCTGGGAAATGTATATTAAGAATTTGTACTTTTATTGTGTTTTTGATCACAGGCAGTTTAACAATAATCCTTGCAATTGATATAGCGTCGTCGAGACACCTCAAAGTGCCTGTCTCACAGTCTGGACGAAAAATACCCTTTCATCTAATTTTTTCACAATACCCACCCTCCCACACATGGTATATTGGTCATCTGGTTCGCAAACCACCAATACAAGGTTCCCAGCTGGTCAAGAAAGTGAACAAATTCCTGGGAGGTATAGTCAAATCGACCGACCGATTTATTTTTTAAATTGTTTGTGGGCTTGGCTAATGAAAGCTCGTGAAATACTGTGTGCAGGATTCCAAAAGAATATTCAGTTGTAGGAGAGTGTACAGCGAAGAGCTGCCAACTTAATTGCAGAATTTAAGCTGTGAGGAAAGCTTAGCTACTCTTAAGCAGTGACACGGTGGGGCGCTCGGGGGGGGGGTGGGTGGGGGGTAGTAACGACAAGGAGATTTGACAGAGGAAGTTAGGATTATGGCGTTTCTTTCTGTTACATGGAGAAAATTCAAGAACAGGGAGTTGTGATCTTCAAATTGAGGACAATGTAAAAGTCAGCAATGAAGCAGACTTTAGTAAAAGGGTGAACGGCATGTGGAACAAATTACCATGGCAAGCGTGGGACGAGAAACTACAAAAGCTTTTAAACTTCCTGTCAAACAAAAAAAAAGGGTTCAGGGTTATTTGATTTGGAAATGAAATCGAAGAAGTTTTGTGGGGAATTGAATGGGTAACCTAATTGGTTGCTCCTGCCTGCTGAAAACTGCGCCAAAATTACTTGTTGGGAAATTACTAGCTCCGCCAGTTGCTTTCCCCCCACTGTTGAGACAAGTTTGAATGTTATGTCAACAGAATATATAGTCAATTCACTTTACAGTAGTATATTCTGTGAAGTGCTTTGAGACATCTCAAAGATGTGATCAGGCACAATATCAAATATAGGGAATATATATGTGCTTTTCCTGGTTGTTGATCTTGTGCTTGGTTATTATAATAATAATTCTAATCCTTGCATTTGATACAGCACCTTATCACTTTGTTGAGACGTCTCAAAGTGCTTCACAGAATATATTACAAAGTGGATTGGCTGGGTATTTTGTGAAGGAAACCGGGCAGCCAATTGCGCTGCCCGGTTTCCTTCACAAACAGTTGTGGATTGAGTGAATTTTTTTGGGTGGGAATTATTTTACCCCCGAAAAGTGATCCAACCGATCGACTAACAACCAGGTTCCGAGGTAAAGAGAAGTGCGGAGTAAGAAAAGTTGCCTTAGGTTTTGCCCCTTCAGGGATCAAACCCCGGGCTCTTGCTGGCGAGTCGAGCGTGCTGGCAGACAGCAGCTGCTGATACATTAGTGGAAAAGTTCAAAATCATTAATGAAAGTCTTGCATTTTTCCTCAAGGAAAGGATGCTGTTCCAACATGTTTCCAATTTTCTTTCACAAATTGCAGGTAATGGGTTTGTGTCACAAAGATGTTTGTAGAAGATTACAAGATGTTTCTGATGCAAGTTTCAAAATTGTTCATTCGAAGATCGAATCATAACATTGCCATCTCAAGTTCTAACAATGGCCGAGAAACTAGCCTGTTTATTACTCTTTACATACCATGAGTAAATCAAGAGAGAATCCTACTGCTTAACTTTGTGGAGTCCTGTAGCGTATTGGTTAGAGCTCTCACCTCACAAATGAGAAGACCTGGGTTCGATTCCTGGTCAGGGGTGAAATGTTAGGCCAGTTTCCTTACTCCACATGCCTCCGCTTACCTGGCAATAAGTAAGAACCCGGTTGTTAGTTGATTGGTGAATTATTTCCTGATTCTTGAATAATCCCTATTAAAAACAATAATTTGGTCACTCCATTTTGTGGAATACTGCTGTATGTAATTGGCCGGTACGCTTCACTCAACAACACACAGAAAACACAGTTAATTCACTCCACAATCTTCTGTGAAGCGTTTTGAGATATCTTGAAGACAGGATAGGTGCTATATCAAATGCAAGGATTATTATTTACAGAATTTAGTCTTTCCCCATGTACTGCACATTTTCATACATATTATACCTGTAAATTTCACGGCATGGAGTCAGTTTAGGAGTACTGTACATCCATACTTCGGTCTTTAAATATATTTATATATGTCGTAGGACATGGCATCTTATGAAAATCTGGGCCTATGGTATTGGAATTATGGATCACATCCCTTCATTGCCAATATAGTAGATGCTTTTTTTGGTAAACAAATCCATTGAAGAAATTTTTTGAACAATAGATTCAAAAGACCTGGCTTCCCACATGGCACCATTTGAGAAAACTGCCTTGAGACATAAATATATTGTGCATTTGATGATCAAACGTACCACTAAATTTCACCTCAATATGTGAAAATTGATGGTGGAGGCCAGCATTTATTTTTACTCTCAGCCTCAGACCGGTAGTTCAGTGGTTAGAGCACTTGCCTGACAAGTTCATTCCCAGACTGGCCGAAACCTTGGGCAAGTTTCCTTACATCACATGCCTATAATCCCTCAAAAAACACAATAGTAAATTGGTCATTTCATCCATGATTATTTGTGGGACATTGCTGTGCGCAATTGGCTGTCACGTTCCACCCACATATATAGTCAATTCACTTTACAGTATATTTTGTAAAGCGCTTTGGAACATTTAGAAGACGTGAAAAGCGCTATATCAAATGTAAGGATTATTAATACGTGTTTCATTCCTATTTAACTAGCAGAGTTGTGATGGGTTCAAATGTGATTTCAGTGTTGATTTCAATTTGAAGTAGAAATATTTCACTATAAATTCCTACTCATGCCACATCCTGGCTCCAAATTACAAGGGTATTTCCTGTTATGAATAGTTGTGACTTTCACCTGCTTGAATTGTATTGTGATACAATGCCACCCTTCTGATGCCAAACTCAAAAATGTCCTTTGCTGATTATCCAGTAGAAAGTGGCAGAGAAGCCCATTGCCAGCCTCTGTCCCCTAGACATTACAATCATTATCCTGTGGTGTCCTATGGCATATTAGTCAGAGCGCTCGCCTCACAAGCGAGAGGACCGGGTTTGTTTCCAAGACAGGGTGAAACCGTAGGCAAGTTTCCTTACTCCATACATCTGTTTGCCTCGCAGTAAGTTATTCAATCCACGACTGGTTATGTGACACTGCTGTGCGTAATTGGCTGCCTGCCACGTTACACCCATAAATACACAGTCACTTCACTTTACAGTACATTCTGTGAAGTGCTTTGAGTTATCTAGAAGATGTGAAAAGCGCGATATTAAATGCAACGATTATTAAAAAATTAGTCTAACCACAGCCTCTAGGACCTTTCTTGTGAGTGAGTGAGCGAGTGTTTCACCTCAACAACTTGCATTTATATAACGCCCTCCACACTGGGCAGTGTCTCAGAGCCTGGAGAGTTGGTGGATTGATGCCTACTTAAGTCCCGTATTTGAAACCAGAGCCCTGTAAAGCGCTGTGCGATGCTACCCAGCATAAGGGGCACTATATCAGATGCCTGTAAGTTTGGAAGGAACTTGTTTGCTTTGTTTTGAGAGTGAAATTCTGCCATCAATAGTGTCCAAGCACATAGTTTTAACTTTATAAAAGTCTTCCTCTGGAATACATAGAGCACTGCAGAAAGTTATTCTGAGCTTATTACACTTGATAAATTCCAAGATACACATAATAAATTTCCTATAAAGCCCATTCTTTGCACAAAAAAAGCATGGCCAGTTAATGAGTTCCTTGTGATATGGTTAACACTAAATTGTTCAAATTCCCACAGAATTCAAAGAGCAGAGTAGAATTGACCTCAAAACTGATTTGTTGTACAACAACAACTTGCATTTATATAGCATCCTTCACCCGGGTTAGTCCTGGAGCGCTTGACGATCTGACCTTGTGCCATGGGGAGAGGGAGTAAGGAGGTGACCACAAGCATAATCAAAACAGGTCTTCAGGCGGGACGTGGTGGTGGGGAGTGAGGGGCAGAGGGAATGAGGGAAAGAGTTCTTGATTTTCTGGGCATAGTTACTGAAGGTACAGCCAGCCGAGCAGAGACAGCGGGTGGTGAATGTGGGGTAAGCAGGTCGGACAGGTGGGGAGGTGCAAGGGCATGAAGGTATTTGAAAATGAGTGAGAGGATCTGGAAGTTGATTTCGCAGCAACCTTCACACAACCTGGAAAGTGTGACATCCAACAGCCTGTGTTCATGTGCCCCAAGTCTACTGAGCTGGGGAAACATACAGGTGGAATTTATGCCTCATCTTTCTTGAGGAAGTTGCATTTTGGTAACAAAAGCACGTCCAAAAGCACATCTCAAAGGTTTTGAGGTGGATTTGAAAGCAGGTGGACTCCACAGGAGAGCTCTGGTGGTGTGGGGGGGGGGGGGGAGTGGGAGTGGAATGGCTGAAGTCTGAAACCGATGGTGAGACAGCCAGAAATGTATTGACGAAGGAGGGCAATGCTGCAGAGATGAGGGAAAACCAAGCAAGTCATAGCATATGGAAGGTTTGAACTGTTTCCATGAATTCCGTCTGCACCTTGAAGCTGGTTGGAATGTTTGAAAGATCTGACTTGAGCTCTGATCAGGTTTGCCATCCATACAGTTGCTGCACTGTGTAATGCATTCTGTACACTGTCAGCCCTTGTACGCAATGGAGCTAGCCTATAGGTGTGATGAAGAAACATTTGATTCTGCTCCTGTTTGGGTTGAACATAATGATAATCCTTGCATTTGATACAGCGCCTTATCACTTTGTTGAGATGTCTCAAAGTGCGTCCCAGAATATTGTCTGGGCGAAACGTGGCAGCCAAATGTGCAACAACAACAAAATGACATTTGTAGAGCGCTTTTCACGTCGGGAGGACGTCCCGAGGCACAATCAGTGTCCCACAAACCGTCACGGATTACGTGACTTGTGTATTTTTTTTTTAAAAGGAATTATTACCATCCACCTCCCGAGAAAGCGATCCGACAATCGACTAACCACCAGGTTCCTACTTATTGCTGGGTCAACAGACCAATGTGGAATAAGGAAACCCGCTGAAGGTTTTGTCCCGTCTGAGAAATGAGCGCAGGGCGAGTGCTCTAACCACTATGCTGCAGGAAGAAAATTCAATAGGAGTTCATCTTAATATTACTAGGAAAAAAACTGTGTTTTTGCAGCATCATCTACCTTCTACAGAATACATGGTCTCTACATTTTAAGGTATATACTGCGGATAGACTCTTGAGACGTCTCCTTGGTGTGAAAGACGCTGTATCCAATGTAAGGATTATAGATAATCACTCCACGACGGGACTCCGTATACTGAGAGAAAAGGGCACTTTAAACCCGCTGACTGCACTCAGAGATGTAACTGAACCTGATCAACATGTGTGGGAAGTTGGAAATGATCCGACTGCAATACAGTCTTTTGGCGTCAGGGTGTGAGCATCTGTTGACAATACAATTGCACAATCAAATCGCTAGATTAAAACCGAGATGCCATCACAGTGCTGGAGACTTCAAATCGCTTTTACAGGAGCCCACCCTGCGTTCAGCAGCAAGCCCTATTGATGTGATTTTTTCTTCCCTACAAATGTTTACGAGGTATCCATTTACTGTGTAAAAAGAGCTTGTGTTGCCTGTCCCAAATATAGGTCTATCATTGAGAATAATAAAAATAATAATAGCGCCTTATCAAGTTGTTGAGATTTTCAAAGCACTTCATAGAACTTAATTGTAAAGCGTATTTTGTGGGTAAAACACAGCAGCCAATTATGCACAGCAGTGTCCCACAGACATTCATGGATTGAATGACCAAATTATTATTTACTTTAAAGGGATTATTACCCCCTGCAAAAGCAATCCACCAATCAACTAACAACTGGGTTGCTACTCACTGCTCGGTAGACTGCGGCGTGTAGGGTAAGGAAATTTGCCTATGGTTTCCTCATTAAACTGTTCGTGGCAATGGTGTAAGTAAAATAACTATTCTTGCCAGTTATGTAAGTAAAATGAGCTTGTTTTGTATTTAAGAAAGGTTTATCGCTATTTTTCTTTCTCGTATGTCTACCATCCATTTCCGCGGAAGCGACAACTTTCTAAACAATTTGGGGTTTCGTTGCTGAGATCTCAAAGGTTTTCAGGCATTTGAATGCAATCAATGTGAAGAGTCATTGACCAAACCTTATGTGGTAAAGTTTAAGATAAATACCCACCAGATTTTCTGCAGAAGCCTTCAGTCTAATATATATTGCTAATATAACATATATTACAGTGTGATATACAGTCAATTCACTTTACAGTATATTCTGAGACGTCTCAAAGACCTGATGAGGCGCTCTTATCAAATGCAAGGATTTTTATTATATAATGAACAAAAGTGTTGCAAACTAAATGTACTCGATCTACTGTTCGATCTAGGAATCTCAGAACATATTTGTACTCTAATACCTTCTCAGGTATGCAATATTGTTGCTCCTTTTGTTGCTTCAGAACCGCTTGAAATGATGGATGTTTTACGTCGGTTGTATGGAGGTGAAATGTACATTGCTGGTGTGAGTGGCAGGACTCAACATTGTGCAGTCTGTGTATCAGTGTCGCTTTACACGCGTTGTTTTTTTTGTCCTTCTAAGGTCATTCCTCACCGCAACCATGCCTTGATGCAACTCATCTCCCTCAGTCTACCCTTCTCTAATCTTAACTCTTTTTGGAACAACAAAAGCCCTTGGCACCAACTAACTACCACTTGCCGTCTCTTGTTTCACTACCAAGCTTTCAGTTGGGGTCAGACTCTTGAGGGTCATGGCCCTCAATGAAGTCTTGATTTCGAATAGTCACCAGCAGAGGTCACTGGATAGTTATGAGGAGTTCAGGCTCTGTTTGTTTTTCTCCTCTGGCAGAGGGCACAGGCGCCACTCAAGTGAATTATAAGGATCTTACTGGAATGACAACTTACTCAAAGTGGTTCAGAATGACTATTGTGTATGGATGGCATTGGTGAGCGGGGACAGAAGACAGGAGAGCGTGAGGCTGTTGGCCATACTCATGGTCAAGGAGATTCCCTGACTGATTGAGCAGGGATTATACCATCATTTCAGGGGGGGGGGGGGGGGGACGACAAAAGAGCCCTGTGGAAAATAGTGTTAAACAGTTGTTTAAAACCCTGAAAATTACCATTGATGACAATTACATGAGACGCTGAATGTAATTGTGAGACCTTCAATAACTTCATTCTTGCATTTGATTTGACACTGTCCAGTGCCTTGGAACGTCCTCTTGACGCGAAAGGTGCCATATTTTTTGTTGTTGATTTAGTGCCCGCACTTCACAGGGTGTAGAGGAGTTCACAGGGTAATTGTGTCGTAGCTGTTTGTAAGGAAGCTTAAATAGAGCATTAACGTGATGGTATGTGATTCCTTCATGATCAATTGTTTTCAAACTAATCTTTTTTCCTTCTCTGAATGCCCCTTTTGGCTTCTCACTCCCTCCCTCATCCCCACCCCCATCGGCCCCACCCCACTTTGAAGTCAGTTCTTCTTATCCATGCCTTTGATTGTGGTTAAAGTTGAGTTTTTTTATTTTTAACAGTGAATGATGTGCGTGATCCAGATCACACAAATTGCTCCTTTCCAATTTTCATTGGAAATGCTTGAACACATCTGTGGCTTTAATATCGAGGTTCTAATGCACAAGTTTGGAGCACGTTTACACAGTCGTAAGATTTTTTTTGTTTCAGCCTTCAAACAAACTCGCGGCCATCTGTTTTGTGTAATACTGTATATGGAATCTGCTTTGTGTCACTGGTAGCATGTCCTGTATTTTACTGTTCAGGCGGGCTACACCTGTGGTTTTAAATCACAAACTTTTTTTAATGTGTTTTTAGGTCAAAGTCGGGTTCAGCAGCTTGCAGAGAACACAAGATACTTCAGAAGAAGATTGAAGGAAATGGGATTCATTATCTATGGAAACGATGATTCACCTGTGGTGCCTTTGATGCTGTATATGCCGGCCAAAATTGGGTAAGGCAGAAACACATTTCTTGGGCTTTGTAGTTGCAAGTGCACGTTTTAAGATGTCGTTTGAGTTACAAGATGTTTGCTCTGGTCTGTGGCGCAGCACAAACCCTGCGTAGCTCCTGGAAGTCGATACTGAGCCACGCAATAACAAACGAGAACAGAGAGTCCCACAGAATGTACAAGGCCACATCCGAATCCTTCACCGAGTCTCCCTCACTCCATCACAGCTACAGGAGTCTCCTTTCACTCTTGAGGAGCGCTGGCGGATCTTTGGCCAAACGTACATAGGAACAGGAGTAGGCCATTCAGCCCCTCAAGCCTGTTCTGCCATTCTATTAGACCATGGCTGATCTGTACCTCAACTACAAATACCCCACCTTGCCCAGTATCCTCTCATACCCTGACCCAAGAAAAATTTGTCCAGCATAGATCCAGCACCCACAGACTCTGATCATGTCCCTGTCTATAAACGTGTGTCCCAGCCAAGTATAGACTGAATACGTCTATACAGTCCCGTTACACACAATACAAGAGAACTCCTCAAATTGCAAACTGACTTAAAGCATTTGCTCATCTTCTGGGGGTTTTTTATTTCCCTCCGAGCTGAGCTGTCTGCTCTAATGTGCCACACTTGCCTTGTTTGTGTTACACAAGTTGAAGTTGAGTTCTTTGTTTTTTTTCTTTCATTTCCACAGTGCGTTTGGGCGAGAGATGTTGAAAAGAAACATTGGCGTGGTTGTAGTGGGGTTTCCGGCCACTCCCATTATTGAATCGCGAGCTCGGTTCTGTGTGTCTGCCGCTCACACCACAGAAATGCTGGATATAGTAAGTTTTCCTTCTTTTTAAAATACGTTGTGGGCGTATGGCAATTCAATAAAGTAGCTTGTAATTATTGGTGCTTAAACTGGCAGTATTCATTCACAAGAGAGACTTGACTGAAGAAAGCCCTTTCCGCCAATTCGATCTCCTCTTTTCGCAGTACTTTCCTTACAATGTTCTCATGACAAAGTTGAGCAGTTTCTTAAATAAGTAAAAAAAAATACTAATTTGGTCACTCAATCCATGACTGTTTGTGGGACACTGCTGTGCACAGCTGGCTACCAAATATATATTTGGTGGGCGAATTGTATATTGCATATACTGTACATTTGTTTATACAATATACAAAGTCCATTCACTTTATAATATATTCTGTAAAGTGTTCAACAACATGATGAGCCACCGTATCAAGTACAAAAATTATTATAAGTGGGTCTTAATGGCCTTGTCTCGCTCGTCCATCCTAGTAACTGTACAGAAATACTTCCTGTGATCTGAAAATTGCCATTTAGAAATGCTGAACCTGTGTCCTCTGTGTGCTGTTTCCTAGAAACATCAGTGATTGCTATAGTTTTAGTAAGTTTAGCAAACTTTGTATGTGTTGCATTAAAGTTAATGTTGACACTAAAGTGACGTGATAAACACTTGTGTAGCTCGTCCATTAGCTTTCTTCCTCTTAAGTTTCAGCGTGTCCACACGTAGTAGTTTTTGAAGCCTTTTCAGGTGATTTACAAAAGTCTGCTTTATATTAACTTGATTTGACTACTATGTTCAGGCTGGCCCACATGGTTTGCAATAACTTTTACTGGTGTGCTCCCCATGTTACTGGAGATAAAAGGAGATTCCAGAGCGTTAAGTAAACAACTGGAAAAAGAGAAGAGGGGATGGAGGGATTATTGGGCCAATAGAAAAGTGCGGAAATATTTGCCCAGAATTGCGGGCGCATTTTTGATGGGTTTTTGCAGACAATAGTGGAAATTTGATTGGTGCTATTGAGGTACATTTTACTGCCAACGTACATTTTTCTCAGTTTATGGATGAAAACCTAAACACGAGGAAATAACACATATTAGACTGTTGCAGAAAAAATATTGACTATTCCTTTAACAAAACACCAGTGAGTCTACAGAATCTCTCATGAGCTGACAGCGCACACTGTCCCAGACAGAGAAGAGAGAGAGAGACACACAGACACATTCAGGGAGGGACACACACACACTCGGAGGGACGCATAGACATACACACACACACGAGGAGACATACACACACACACACACAGAGGGAGGGAGGGACAAACACACACAGAGAGGGAGGGACATATACTCACTCTGGGACACAAAAACACTCAGAGACAGACACACACAAGGCACAGATATACACATACTCAGAAACAGAGGGAGACAGGCACATCCAGCGGAGAGGGAGACTCGCACAAACAAAAACACACAGGCACACAAACACATATCAAGGGACATATATGCAGACAAATCAAATACACTCTCACACACAGAGACACGCAGACAATCACAACAGCGGGGCCTCTGAGTGAAGCCCATTTTCCGCTTGTGTCACACCGCACGTCCACAGTAGGTAATCAGTCAGGCAGCCCGCGGGCCACAAACTACATCTATAGCCGGTTTGTAGCGCATTCCGCAGAGAAAGTGCAGCCGCACTTTTCTATTAGCCCTGGTTATAGCTAAGTGACCAGAGCCTGCAACTGACGCCAAGTATGTTAACTTCAGGCTTTTGTGTTTGTTTGCCATATGCATGATTGTTTATCAATTTCTGTTTGCCCTGCGTGACTCAGTGCAGCCGAAGGCACAGTTCCCTCGGGCTGTTTGCACTGATTTGGAGTGCCCGGCACCTGATAAACGATGCAGCGAGATTTCTCAGCAACATAGCAGCAACCTTTCATTTGACTATGGTGTAATGGGTTTGACAGCTTAATGTTGCACTTCTGTTTTTAATCCCCCTTTGCTGCTGAGAAGTGAGCGATTTATGTTACACTTTGTCTTTCATCCATCCACATGTATTTAGCTCAATAACCAGAAAGCCTTGACCACATTTTGCCCAGCTTCACAAGTGGCTTTCCGTGTAGTCTGCCTTTGATAATTGATACGCCGAAAGTTGTCTTTGCATCCTTGCCTGGTTATCTCTGTGTATATACTGAGGCTTCTCACAGCTTTGGGTTTAAACAACTTTGATCAGTGCGTGAATGATGGATGGGTCTGTTTTTTTTTAGGCTTTTTCCACCAAAAGAGCTACCATACTGGGAACCATTAATGCACAGCTAGAAACATAGGCACAGGAGTAGGCCATTCAGCCCCTAGAGCCTGTTCCACCGTTCTACAGGGTGATTTGTATCAAACTCACCTGCTTGCCCAGTGTGAGGTGCTTCTTCATTGCTTAACATTTTGACACTTTGTCATCTACTGAAGCTGTTCCCAGCCCATTGCCTGGGTATTATTGCATGCTACAACAACAGCTTGAATATATATAGTTCCTTTCACGCAGAGCACTTGAAATGCTAACTGGACTGAATGGCTGCTTTCTTAGAGGAATGAAGGGTGTGCTTCACTCGTGTTAGTGAGTGCGTGCACTTCAAATGTTTGGTATTTTTGACTTTTAAACATTTAATTATTTTTTAAGAGTACCAGCCACGTAATGAGTAACTTGAAATGTTTTTTTTCCCCCCAGAAGTTAGATTAGTGCTTCTTAACCCACATCTGGAAATAATAAAGAAGAAAGAGAATGTGCGTTTTACAGCACCTTATCACATTCAACTGTCTCAAAGTACTGTGCAATAATTACTGTGAAGTGTAGAGACTGCTTTTGGCAACTATCTGCACACAGTAACGTCCCAAAAACCGCCATGATGTGAAGTCTAGAGATTTATGTGGGGAATATTAGGCAAGATCAGAGAGAGACGCTTATTTTGAATAGTGATATGGGGGTAATGAATGCCTGAAGATTCCTTCTGTCTGAAGAACAAGCAAATCTGGAGTCATGTAGATTAGTGGCTACAGCACTCGCTTTGCTAGTGAGGGACCTAGGTTCGATTCCCAACAAGACGAAATGTTGGGCAAATTTCCTTATTCCATACGCCTCTATACATAGTCGTAAGTAGAAACCTGGTTGCTAGTAGATTGGCGGATCGCTTTCCGGGTTAATAATTCCTTTAAAAATAAATATTAATTGGTCGCTTCAATCCACTACTGTTTCTGCTGTGCAGAAACAGTAGTGGACACTGCTGTGCCCAATGGGGAAGCCAAACCTACAGTTAATTAATTTTACAGTATGTTCTGCAAAGCGCTTTGAGACATCTTGAGATGATAAAGCGCTGTATCAAATACAAGGATGCTTATTATTCTTAAACAAGACCAGGATTTAACATGTGGGCCAATGGAAATCTCCCCCCTGTGCTTTCAGACCTCACGTAAGACCATAAGACCGTAAGAATTAGGAGCAGGAGTAGGCCATTCGGCCCTTCGAGCCTGCCCCGCCATTCAATAAGATCATGGCTGATCTTCTGACCTAACTCTAATTACCTGCCCCATCCCCATATCCCCTAATCCCTGTATTTTTTTTAAAAATCTATCAGTCTCAGCCTTGAAAATGTTCAGGGACTGAGCATCCACGGCCTTCTGGGGTAGTGAATTCCATAAATTTATGGAATTCACTACCCTCTGAGTGAAAATTGTTTCCTCAACTCTGTTCTAAAAGGCTGACCCTTAATTTTAAGACTGTGACCCCTGGTTATGGATTCTCCTACCAGGGGAAACAGTCCCTCAGTGTCTACTTTATCCATCCCTTTAAGAATCTTATATGTTTCAATAAGATCTCCCCTAATTCTTCTGTACTCTAGAGAGTAAAGCCCTAGTTTATTCAACCTATCCTCATAGGTCAGTCCCCTCATCCCAGGAACTAACCTAGTGAATCTACGCTGCACCCCCTTTAAGGCAAGTATGTTCTTTTTTACTTAAGGAGACCAAAACTGCACACAGTACTTTAGGTGCGGTCTCACCAAAGCCCTATAACAGTTGCAGAAAGACTTCCCTACTCTTATACTCTAAATCTTTTGAAATGAACGCTAGCATACCATTCGCCTTCTTAGTTGCTTGCTGCACCTGCAAACTAACTTTTTGAGATTGGTATACAAGGACACCCAAACAGAGAGCTTGGTGGTGGGGTGGGAGGGGTGGGGTGGGGTGGGGGGGAATGAGAGAGAAATCAGCCAGAGAAATCCTATTCACTGTCCACTCTCTGTTGCTGGACGGTGCATGTGTAAGAGCATTGGTAGACAACCAGGTTATGCTCTTCTGATTGACTTGCCTGCATTAGAATAGCCTGCTAGCACCCTCTGACCACGCTCACATGTACTGTAATAGCTCCTTGGGCGAGGGAGACATCAGAGCGCACCCATTGTTTCCTCCTGACTTGAAAGGTGATACTGTGTAAATCAATTGGTTGTTCTGTACCTCAGTGAAAGCTGTCTTCGGAGGATAATATGGGAGATAAGTTGGGAGTTACCAGAATGAACTCTGCAAATTTAGCACAAGCTTTTTAAAGCTTTGTGCTAAAGTTATGTTTCAAGGATCACGGGAATGGTCAGCCATGTATTGAGGCTCTTGTATTTATTTTGTACTTTATATTGGAAGCTAATCTGCGTTGAGGTTTTTTTTCCCCCACTCCCTGTATAATTTTTGCATTGCTCATATCCTGTGGCTTTTCTGGTGTTTGGTTAGTATTCCTGTGTAATGAGTCAAAACAAAACTGATGATGGGGCTTTCCCTGGCAGAGAGTTGTAAGGTAAAGGGTTGTGGAGGAAAACGCAATGCCCTATTGGAAAATTGAATTGAACTCTTTTTGCCTCAAGAAGCTCATACTTAACCCCTAGCACTGGCCAGCAATGGTTATTAAATTAATGTTTTTTAAAAAAAATACAGTAATAATAATTTGGGTTACTCACTCCATGACTCTTCATGGGACACTGCTGTGTGCAATTGGCTGCCATGTTTTGCTCACAAAATAGTCAACTACCTTTCCTCTCTCAACCCCTCCCCACCCAAACCATAATTAAAATAGTAAATTTTTTTAAATTGCGGTTTGAACACGACAGAAATTCTGGCTGAATGAAGTGGTTAAAATCTGGACTCGATTTTTCGGTTATGACTTTTTGTAATACCTTAAATACTTATCTAAATCAACTTTCCAGGCCTGAGATTTTTGGCGCAAGATGAAAGTTGCGAGTATCAAGTAATCTTCAACTCCCCAAGGTTCCCAGTACCTTAACGACATTGAAAATCTATTAGCGGAATTCATAAAGTGGTGCGTGTGCCTGCCTGCCCTGCCTGAATAATATTTTCTCTGTAGTTCCTGCAGTGATATGGTAATTTAAATTAGAAAGTCCATTATATATATTCTGGAGTTTGAAAAACTTTTTGCAATTTTATTTAAACAAAATAACAAAAAATCAATTCCACATGCGCTGCAGCAACTTAATCTCCAGAGTGTCTCCTGTTTCACAGCTTGGATTTGGGTTTTTAAGTATTAACGGTAAGGTTTCACTGTTCATCTAATGAACTCTGTAATTGTCCAAAGATGTAATGGGTAGATCGCTCGGCTGAAGAACATTGTGCAAATACCGAAACCTTTCTTCTGTTGGGAGCAGTTGTACAAATTGCTGTCACCCCACTTTATAATAATCCTTGCATTTTGATGCAACGCACTTATCACGTCTTTCAGAAGCACTTTGCAGGATATACTTGTAAATTGCATTTTGACTGTTTATATTTTGTGGGCGAAACATGGCAGCCTATCATGCACAGCTGTGTCCCACATGCAGTCAAATTATTATTATTTTTTGGAAGAGATTATTACCCCCAGAAAAGCAATCCACCAATCCAAGTAACAACTGGGTTCCTGCTTTGGTAAACATAGGCATGTGGAGTAAGGAAACTTGTCTAATGTTTCACCCAAAACGTTGCACCCCATTACAGGCTTGTTCTTAGTAAGAAGCAACCAAGCCATTTTACCTACATGATTGTATTAATGTCAGTTTTGCCCCACCGATAGATCAAAAGGGTTGTAGGTTCATGTAGGTTCATCATTGGCACTTAAGTCTTAAGCTTATACTTTAGTGCAGCATTCAGATGGGCTGAAAGACTTGTGGGCTTCAAAAAGAAGGGAGTTTCTCCCAATGTCCAGGCCAACAATCAATCCTCCTAATTAAATGGTTATTCTCATGTAGGTGGTTTTTAGCACCTTGCCTATGGCATTTGCCTGCAGATAATCATTGTAATTAATTGTAATGACTCGTGAGACATTTTGTAACATTTGAAGCTGGTACAAAATGCAAGGCTTTAAATGTTGTAATAATGTTAAACTTAATTTCCTGTGAATGGCTTGAGAATGACCCTGACTGAACTCTGTTTAGTACCCCAATTACACCAGTTCTAGCCAGGTTCCACCGGCTCCCCATTGCCAAATGGATCGATTTCAAGAACCTCACACGTTTTCAAATGCTTTCATGCCCTCGCACGTCCCTACCTCGCTGACCTGCTTACCCAACAACACACTCCCTCCGCTTACTAGCTCTGGCCTCCTGCACGCCCAGCATGCCTGCCTTTCAGCAACCGAGCTTTCAGTCACTCTGCTCTGTATTCCCAAGAAGATGAAATTGTTGGCTTGCTGAATGAATCCCTTGCATGAACTCTTAAGTCCTCATCCGCAGCCACCGTGATTCACAAATCTTTTTGGCTGCCCACCAATGAGAGATGCAAACCTACGCAAGATAAATGAATAATGGTTTTTAAAGAGGGAATCAAACAAATGAAGAGAAATATAAAAAAGTGCAGGGGAAAGGGCACGGCTAAATGGGTAGCTCCTTCAGAGAGTCAACACGACAGCCTGAATAGCCTCTGCCTCCTGTGTTTATATTCTTTGGTATTGCCACTGGTGGATTTGCCTGGTCTGAGGCATTTGGTCAGTAAGTTGTTAGAAGCCCAGGCTGTGATCATGGGTTTCCCAGGGTAACCCAGGGTATAGCAGTTGATTTACTGTTTGGCTGGGGTTGGAGGCCAGTCAGTGAGAGGAAAGGTCCGATAGGCAAAGCCTGGTGAAGCAACCTGTTCAGTCAGTGGTTATGCTTTGAATTAGTCTTAAAACGCGGCTTTAAATGTGCTTGTACGCGCCTTGGGACGTCCTCCTGACGTTGAAGCGCTCTATAAATGTAATTTTGTTGTATGTGCACCTCACCAAATATACAGTCAATCACTTTTCAATATTTTCTGTGAAGTACTTTGAGAAGATCTCAATGACATGATGAGGTGGTATATATCACATGCCAGACAGAACGGCAAGCCTTGTGGTTTTAACTGGTTAAACTCCAGCAGTTACCCTAACACACATTCATGCTTTCCGGAATTAGGTCAGCAGGAAGCATCCCCTAAGGAGAGAGAGAGAGCGCATCCCATTCTAACAGTCTATCTCTGGTACTTCCATGTGTAGGTGGGCTGCATGGAATTCCCAGTTTGATTTGGAAACTCTTAAGCACAGTGATGGGTTTACGCATCTATCAGACACCTGGCTTAATGATTACCCAGTTGAACGTGTGGATTTATTTCCAGGTGAATAACCTTTTTTCCCTTTCTGTTCCTCTAGGCTTTAAAGGTAATAGACGAAGTTGGTGACTTGCTCCAGTTGAAATACTCTCGGCACAAGGTGGTATCCCTAAAAGAACGTTCCTTCGACGAAACTACTTATGATGAAAATGAGGATTGAGCCAGGCACTGAGCAAACGCTGCAAGTTTTGTCTTTGCTTCCACTTTAGGGAACCACTCTGCTTCTTTGTTTCAAACCTCCAAACTTATATTTATTTTTTTACCGAACTAGAGGGTTTTGTATAGCGGCACTCACTCCACAAAGCCATTTGTATTTTCATTAATTGGAGCTCTCAATTAATGAAATTAATCAATTAATCTCAGTTGAGCTTTCAGTGTGACTTTTATTTATTGAAAAACAAAAATACTGTGGATTCACTGAATTAATATTTCCAATAACTAGGTGATCCTAGTTCTCACCCTTTAACCCTTGTTCACCGTGGGCGTTGGTAGGTGTTGGTCTGTGCAATATAGAAAGATGGCACCTTCAAAGTCCCTGCCACTAAATTTTGACACAAAATATGAATGGCTTTCTCTCTCGCGCGTTCTCTCTCTATAATATATATATTATCTCTCTCTCCCTCTCGTCCTATCTTCCCTCACACAGAAAACCAACTCTAATCGGTCCATGTATTTGTTTCAAGTACACTTGTTCATCACTATTCAGCTACCAGTTAGTTAGTCATTTGGATCTACAAATGAGTGTGTGACAAGGCTTTGGGCCAAACCTGCTGTCCCGAGAGAGGAGGGGACTGGGACGAGAGTTTTTTTTTTACACGTGAGAAAGAAATATTCAAACCTTTTTGTGTTTGGTGCACTATTGAGATCAGTTGATCTCCTTGAAGATAACACTATGGTGGCCACTCTGAAGTCTTGATTCACTGTTCCCAAGGAATATCAGTTCAGTGTGTGGTGATGTAGTCTGGCTTTGCCGAGCTTCAAGGGCCGTAGACATTCCATTTCACATAGAATACATCAGAAATCCATACCCTTGGGGATTTGGGGGGTTTCCTTCCCACCCCCAAAAAAAACTTTCAAAGTCATGTAAAACTTGGTCTTGTATAAAATGAATACTGGGGGAAAAAAAAGGTTAATGTTTTTGCACATTGTGAATGCACAAGAATCTTCTTGCAAAGACTGGAATATTTAAGGCATATTTGTACCTGTGAATCTTTTTATTTTTGATATATTTGACGAGCTTAAATAATCCCCCCAAAAAGGTTTACAGTTTATATTTAAACTATCTCTTGCTTTAGAGCCGTGAGTAATTCGGAACCCATTTTGGTTACCAGAGTAATAAAATACACGCTCCCACACACACACACACACATATACACACATCAAAACCTCACCGTTGTTTCCTGAACTCGCACTAGCCTGTGACACTCCCATTAAAGGTTTTAGTAAAGGCGCGTTTCTGCCAGTCTTGGTTCCCGAGTGAATGAACGTTAAGGCCAAAAGAAAATCCCCCTGATTTGAAACGCAAAGGGGGGATGTGTGTTGCAATTTTCTTTTTATATTCCGGAATATTTTGGGGGACATCCTCAACAATAGAACTTTGTGGCTGCCCAAAACCTAGTCGGCTCAAACCTGCGTGGTAATCGCCAGAAACACTCTCCGTTTTGAGAGCTCCCGAACTCTTACCCATGATCCCGTTTCACGGTTGCCACTGCCCTCCGAAGTTGTGGACCCGTGCTGTGTTTCGGTGGACGGGGGAGGAGAATATCAGGTGTGTGGGAGAGGAGCTGTTTGTACACTCCTATGTATGTGTTTGAAAACATGTTGTGCAATGTAGTTGTGTTTTATACATTTTAAAAAAAAACTTTCAGAATAAGTACATTTATCAGGAAACTCAACAGTAGTCCACCTTTTAGGATGGGTGGGGAGGAGGGTTTGGACGGGAGAGTAAATAAAATCATTTCGGCCGTAGTTTGTGCTAAATTCCTCAGCTTGATAGACCATCGCACTCTACTTGTGCTGAAAAGAGAAACGGATTTAGCCTTGAACCCGTCAGATCTGTTATCCTTGGGAGATATTTTAGTGCGGTTTTTAAGAAAATTCCTAAGGGAGTAAAAATATTGCAATCTATGTTTTAAAAAAAATCTCAATCTGTATGAGGAGAGGGCAGCATCACTCCACCACGACAAATAAATTGTTTGCCATAGGCCTTTAGGCCATTTAGTAGTAGTAGTTTTGGTGTAACTTTAGAAGAATGCTAATTTCTTGCGCTTGTTTCAAATAGCTAGCAATGGAACTCCAATTGACTTGGATTTTGTGCAGTGTGATTAAGAGGTTGAAGGCTATTCGATCTCTACATGATTAGTACAGGAGTCAGACCTGCTAGTTGGGAATCGTCGGTCGGGTTGTCTGCTGTGTATTTGATGCCAAAACAGCAACGATGGGGCTTGCGGAAGGCAAGAGAGTGCGTGTTTCCAGATGTGCTCATTATTATCCGCTTGGCCCTTTTGAAAGGAATTTTAACATGGAAAACAACATGCCCAAAATTGGGATCAATAAGGATCCCCAGACTGCGTGTGTCTGGTGTATGAGGAGGGAACGGTTGGGAAGATCACTGGCACTTTGCTGAAAGATGATATCCTCTGCTATGCACATATTTTTAAAGAGATTTTCCAAAGCCTGGATTGGTAATTGTGAAGGTTGAGCTCAGCAGTTCCTAAATATCTGCCTTTTCCTAAATAACGTTTCCGTCTCAGTGCCCCCTCTTGTGTCTCTTTCTCCACACTCTCCCCCCTGCCCCCCCAACACCCCCTAACCCAGTCAACTCCCTCCCAGTGGATCTGGGAAATATTTAACTGATGGGATGAGATGCGGTTTTGTGAAGCCTGCCAATGCTGTCATTTTCTAGCTGTTTTTTTTTTTAAATCACGGAGTGTGCTTTTAATCATTCAGGGTTTTTTGATCCAGTATCCGTTCAGTGTATGCCTAAAGCAAGTTGCTTTACATACAAACAAACAAACCACATCTCTACGGGTTTGAGTGCTTTGGGGGGAATGGACACCCACCTTACCCTTGTAATTAAATACCATTTAAAAAAAAAAAAAAATCTGTGCACAGATCAAGAATTTGCCATTTATAATTTTCGGTTTAATATGGGCTTCAGATCATTGCAATCAAGCAAACAGCATTTATCTGGGGGCATTAAGGTTAATTTAGTTTTTTAATATATATATGTGCGTGTATTTATAAAAAGAAAACACAGAACTGTTCAACTTGGTGAGTGGCTTTGCTTGTTTTACGCTGTCTGTAAGGACATCGACACCAAGGTGGCCTTGAGTCATATCAGTTATTTTCTCTCTTGATGCTGCTTTTCCTTCAAACATAAGTGAGTTCCTCCGCTCAGGCTGTTTTACAGTCGACTTCACTGCAGTGGCTCCTTTGAATAGTCAATCGATCAGTGAGTTTCCCTTCCCAAAGGTGCATCAATCCATTTGGTAACGGTTTCTGAAGCACTTCATTAACCTCTCCCGCCCCCCCCCCACCCCCCTCCACTCTCTTCCCACATGCCCTTTCTTTTAAAACAAATGTTGCTCATGATCAAACTATTACAAGAAGCAAAATCATGAATAATTCTACCGAATAGTTTATTTATTTATTGCTACAACGACTTGTTCGTTCAACTGCCGACTCTTCCTATCGTGTACTCATACCATTCCCTTCTCTCAGAGTCTTGAAGGCAGGTCGGCCTTTCTCCACAGGCCCCGTTGTTGATACCTGCATTGTGATTGACTCGAGAGAAGGGTTGACTGCTGTAGGGTTGAACTGATTATATTGTTACTAGTTAATCGGCTGGTTATATTAACACTGGCTTAGTTAGCGTAAGCACGCACATCTACTGAAAAGCCTTCTGACCAGGGCAGAACGGGAGTGTTGGCCGATAGGTTTCGTTTGAAGCTGAAACTAGATCCACCTGGTCCAGACTTCACACTTTATCACAAATGCTTGCCTGATGTCCTCTCACACCTTTGTCTATGGTGTGGGGCATTTATTTATAAACTTTGATATATATATATTTTTAAAAACTTAATGGTAGTCTAGCTTTAAAATGTTCCCGATAAAATCTAGCGAGAGACGCTTTGGCACAAAAAAATATAACTACCTACATAAACTGAGGGGAAGGGAAAGAGGCAGAGAGAGTAAGTTAAGTTGTTTTCTAATAGATGCTGATCGCAGCCAAGCTCCCCAGAAAGAGAACACCTGGCAATTCCAAGGATTTTTACGGAGGAAAAATATTTTGTGTCAGCAGCCTCTGGTTTTATACAGTTTCACACAGAGTGCCTGACTTAACAAGTCATCTGCTAAATATGAGGTCAGGGCGCACAGTTCATATTATAGGATGTGAGGAATCCGGGAGAGCGGAGATGTAAACATTCCCCTAATTTGATGACAAACCTGTTCTGTGGTATTTATTTCCAGATCCGTGTGGGTTCGCGAGAGATTGCGTTTAACAGTCTGGTTGGATATAGGAGTAAAAAAAATGCACTCTATTTTTATTCACAATTTATATACTAACGGATTTCATCGATTGATGGCTGCAAGTTTTGGGGGGTTTATAAAGCTGACTGTAATATTCTTTTTTCTCTCTCTCGTGTACTTGTTCTGCGTGAATTTTAAGATCACGAGGCCAGTTATATTTAGCCGTCTGATCGTGACGCTGCCAATTCTACAGGTTGGGAATCGTAAGACGTCTGAACCGATGTTGTGAGGCAGTAATGAACGATCACACGGTGACTGGCGCGCTTCTACAGTTAAGCTGTTGCCGACACTATATATATTTTTGGTGTAACTCTTGTAGTGTTCATAATGTTAGCTGAGCAGTTTCTTGTGTTCTCTTCCGAGGGAAATATTGTGTCTACAGCACTTGGAGATAGATCACTGGAGGTAGACAAGGCTCCCTTGTGTTATGGGTTGATGTGAATCCAGCAGTGTGATAGCCTGTGTGTATGTGGAAGCATCTTTCTGTAGCTATGTGAGCTCTCCAGCTCACCCATTACCGTTATGAAGAGGGACTTGAGAATCAGTGTGGGGTGGGGTGGGGGCACAATACACACACAGATCCGCCCACCCTTGCAGGCTGTTTGAATGCCATCATGGCTCCCTTGAACTTAAAGTGTCAGTCTGCCTGGCTTCTCAACCAACGAATGGTAATGGACTTAGTGTAAATACAAATGTACAATTCTTTTTAAGGGTCTGCGTCTCAATAGTGGTCTGGGCATCAGTGCAAACCCGGCCCAAATGGTTTAATGCATTAAAACACGTCTAGTTTTTGTATTTGATATTGAAGCCTGGACATTCTTGATGAAGGTCAATGCTTTGCAGACAGTGCACATTCCCACACATCACCTGTAACCAGCAAAGGCCCAGCCTCCTGAAGAGAGTTGGATTTGTTTTGATGTGGATTAGTTTTTGAAGGCAGCCTTTGCTAACATTCCACCTCTGATTTACTGTATATTCATTTTTTAAAAAAAAAGGTAAGGTGGTTCTTGTCTTAAAGAGCGACTATTGCTTAAAAAATAGTGGGAGGGGTGGGGGGCGGGGGGGAGTCGGGGAATAAACTCCAGCACTTTGGCAGCCAAGGGTTTTAGATCAGGTTTGGTAGAATTTTGTGTTTTGAGGTTTTTCTCTGAGGCCACGGGAAGGATTCCTTTGCTCTGGAGCTTTGAGAGAGCGCTGGAGACGCGGAGGAACGTGGCTGGGTCACAGAGTAGCCTTATGTGCGCACACCGTATGTGGTTTGTGGAGCCATCTGTACTGTATATATCTGGGGACAACCTCACTGTGTATAAAATGTGCACTTGGCCTTGTTTAGCTGTGTAATGTTTCAGAAGCCCAAACACACTGGTTTGGGTTTACACCACGGAGCTGTTGCTAATTACAGATGGTGGTTACACTCAACAAAGCCAATGTGTGGAGATATTGCTGCCACTGAGGAGATGTTCGAATGTTGGTCGATAACTAATGCAGATAAATGTTTCCAGTGGATCAAGCCAAGATGTGGGCAGGAAAGCTTGTAAATTGGTTGAATAAGGTGGTGTAGCTAACTAGGAACAAATGCTTGATAGATTGGTTAACCTTATTTGCTGCCCCTTGTTACCGCCCTCCCCACCCCCAACCCACACTCTGGGCTCCCCCAAGCCTTGGCTCTTTCCAATCTACGCCTAATACTTTCAGGAATTAGGTAATTCCTTCCAGGGAGAGGGAGGGAGGGAGTATCCCATTCCAACAATCTCTCTCTGGGATTTCTATGTGTGGGTGGTGATGCCAGAAATTCTTAGTTTGGTTTGAAGACTCTTAAGCAACGGTGTTGGTTTGTGCTCAAGTCAGACACCTGGCTGACCAACAAAGAATAATCTGGTCTGCAATTGTGCTATGATTCTTCAAACCTCTCCCCCCCGGCCCCCACACAGCCCCCCACACTCCCCCGGCCCCCCACACTCCCCCTGCCCCCCACACTCCCCCGGGTCCCCACACTCCCCTGGCCTCCCACACTCCCCCGGCCTCCCACATTCCCCCTGCCCCCCACACTCCCCCTGCCCCCCACACTCCCCCTGCCCCCCACACTCCCCCGGCCCCCCACACTCCCCCGGCCCCCCACACTCCCCCGGCCTCCCACACTCCCCCTGCCCCCCACACTCCCCCTGCCCCCCACACTCCCCCGGCCCCCCACACTCCCCCGGCCCCCCACACTCCCCCGGCCCCCCACACTCCCCCGGCCCCCCACACTCCCCCGGCCCCCCACTCTCCCCCGGCCCCCCACACTCCCCCGGCCCCCCACACTCCCCCTGCCCCCCACACTCCCCCGGCCTCCCACACTCCCCCGGCCCCCCACACTCCCCCGGCCTCCCACACTCCCCCGGCCCCTTACACTCCCCCGGGCCCCCACACTCCCCCGGCCCCCCACACTCCCCCGGCCTCCCACACTCCCCCGGCCCCCCACACTCCCCCTGCCCCCCACACTCCCCCGGCCTCCCACACTCCCCCGGCCCCATCTGGGATGCTATATTTAAGTATCTTGCTCACAGATTGTATCATCATTCAATCTGTAACATGGTTGGACTTTTGTTGTTGTTTTATTTCAAAAGAAAAAGTGTCAATTTGTGTGTTTAATATCAGTGCAGAAAAAAAAGTGCTTTTTAAACCAGAATCTGTGATTTTTCTTTTTTATATAACATCTGTGTTTTTTTTAAGAGCAGAGGTGTGGGCAATGTATAAAATTTAAATTTTACCGATAAAACTATTGTATGCACTTGTCCAGTCTGTATCTAAACTCCCCCCTTTGACCTTTCAGTAAGAACCAGCTCGATCACTTACCAACTAGTAGAATAATATCTTAGATTATAAATGCAATAATACGGTGTGCTATTTCTGTACATATCATAGCCTTTTGTACTCATTAAATATTCTAAATGTATTTTTTTTGTGGGTGGGAACATCCCCCTTCCCCAAATCGCGGTAATATTTTGTAACGAGAAACCTTGTAGGCCTTTATTTTTACCTTGAATGTGATTTCACATTACCATTGGTTGATGAAAGTGAACTATGTTCATGCATTATGTTAACGCATGTTTAATAAATCACTGGAGGATCAAAAACTGCTCGGAAAAGTAAGCCAGCCACGAGGTGTAAATGCTCTGCTGAATAAAGTCTTTTGGTTAATATTTGTTGTTTGACTGCTTTATTAATAATAATCCTTGTATTTGATATAACACTTTTCACATCTTCTCAGACACCTCAAAGCGCTTCATAGAGTATACTGTAAAGTGAATTGTATATACCTGGGTGAAACACGGCAGCCAATTGCGCACAGCAGTGTCCCACAAACAGCCGTGGATTGAAATGACCAATTTGTTTTTTGAGGGATTATCAGGCAAGTAAGAAACTCGTCCAAGGTTTCGACCTGGCTGGTATTGAACCCAAGCCTCTCGCTTGTAAAAATTGAATGCTCTAACCGCTGAGCTAGAGGACAAATTTAACTTAAAAAATAATCCTTGGTTTTGATACATCACCCTATCACATGGTCGAGACGTTTCAGAGCGCTTCAAAGAATACTGTAAAGTGCGTATTTTGTGGGGGAAATGTGGCAGCCAATTGTACACAGCAGTGACCTACAAACAGCCGGGGGTTGAGAGACCAAATTATTGTATTTATTCTGAAGGGATTTTTTATCCCGAGAAGGCAATTTACCAATCGACTAACAACTGGGTTCCTACTTACTGCTGGGATGCTGTTAAATTAATAGGTTTCCTCGAATATCGTACACCCCGATCCCTCCATCTCCCCCCCCCACTTCCCCCCCCCGGTCCCTGGTTTTCGACCGAGCCATCGGTCACCTCCCTCCACCCTCCCCGATCACGACCCCAGCTCGGGTCTGAATCACTGACTGCCCAGCGCCTTGGGACCTTCCGACGTGGAGAGCGCTCTGCCAACGTCATTTTCTTGTTGTTTCCTAAACATTTCTAACGATCCGTGCGTTTGGGACAGCGGCTGAGATGTCTCAAAGCGCTTCACACAATTTACTGTCACATGGAGTAAGGCAGCAGCAGCCCATCCCACAAACACGCGTGGAGAGAGTGACTGACGCAAGTCTATTTAGTGGGCATTGTCGGCCAGGACACTGGCCGACAATGCCCACTAAATAGACTTGCGTCAGTCACTCTCTCCACGCGTGTTTGTGGGACGGGCGAGAGAGAGAAACTCACCGCTGTTTGAATTACCCCCACGCAAGATCTTTAAGGCAGGTGGGACCTCGGCTACACATCTCGGCCAAACGCCATCTCCTCCAATGCTGTCCACCCCCAGCACCGCGTTGGATTGTGACCTTAGACGATGTGAGCTGAAGTGTCGACGTGGGATTTGAACCCTCAACCTTCTGACTCGGAGGCATTGGGCCAGGCTGACACCCAGTACATGATTCATGAGCCATTGTTTCCTGGTTCACTTGTGTGTGTCCTGTGTGGTTGTGTTCACCCCCACTCTGCCCAGTGCCCACCCTCCCTCGCACTCACACTCCAAACTGTTCAGTGGAATATCACCAGCAGCAGGTCTCTTCCTGCCCTATGATACTTACTCCTGTGTGTGTATGTGTCTTGCCTGTGTTTCTCTCGTGTGTGTGTGTGTGTGTGTGTGTGTGTGTGTGTTTGCTTCTCTCTCCTGTCTGTGTGTGTGTTTGCTTCTCTCTCCTGTGTGTAATGTTAGATCTCTGTGTATCTTGTGTGTGTATCTGTTTATTGCTCCTATTGGGTGTCTATTTGCTTATTTCCTTATTCCCCCCCCCCCCCCCACCCACGCCCTTCACTCGTTCTGTCTTGTTCCTCCCTCTTTGGATCCAGTTGTTTTCTCTCTCTGGATCCCTTTGATTAAGCGCTTTGAGACGTCTAGAAGACACTATATCAAATGCAAGGATTATATATTAAGATTATTATATTATTGTATAATAATCCTCCTTGCATTTGTACAGCGCTTGCCACATCTGATCGACATCTCAAAGCGCTTCACTGAATACAACAATGTCTCAAGGTCCCCGCGCGGGGGGGGGGGGGGGTCGTGGTTGGGGTAAGGAAAGTAGGGAGATTGACTATATTTGTGGGAGAAACGCGGCAGTCAGATTGCGTACAGCAGCGTCCCTCAAACAGTCAAATGCAAGGATTTTTATTATCTCTTTCTCATTCCTGGGGGTGGGAAGGGGGGGGGGGAGTGTTTGAAATCATACTACAGTATTTCAATTCAAACACAAAGCTTCTTTATTGCCTGCATTATTCAGTTATGTTCCACCCCCACACCCACATCAATATTAACACTCACCTCTCACTAGCACAATTAATGTCTCCTTTTGTCTCTAATCCTTCGCCTCAACACATCCACCCCCACCCCCACCCCCAAAAAAGTATAATTTCCCATAATCTCCCTTAATTGGCTGATTTTCACCGAAAAAAATTGATAATAATACTTGCAAAAAGTTAATAATAATATATGTGTTAAGCCAACAACTTTAACAACGACTGACTGGGAGACCGAGGGACTGACTGGGGAAGGGTGTGTGTGTGTGTGTGTCTCTCTGTCCCTCAACACACACACACACACACAAGCCAAACTCAAGCCAGAGGAACCAGATCACCTCCAAATGCCAACAGAAGCAGGTTTTGTTGGGGGGGGGAGGGGGGGGCGAGCAAATCCTCTCTTTCTATCGAAGGACCATCAGTTCAGACACTAGGAACAGGTGAACTCAACACAAGTCCACAGCTCAGGACTAAGAAGAAGATTTTGTTTTTGTCTCTCTGTCTTTAAGCATCTCTGTATCTCTCTCTATATATATATACTGCATATCCATCTATCTCCTTGTTGAGAGATAGCCTCAAGATAGGATTTCCTCACCAGGGGAGAGGACGGGAAAGATTTGAAAGGATTTTGTGGCTTCGTATCAAGAGACTGTTTCTGAATTGGGAGAAAGTTTGGGAGGAAAGAAAAAGGATTTAATATAGATTTATACGTTACAGAAATTGTTATCTCGTCCAGTTTGGGGGGAAGGGAGGGAGGGAAGGAGAGGATAGAGATGGAGAAGGAGGAGGAGGGAGGGAGAGGGAGGGAGAGAGAAGGAGGGAGGGAGGGAGGGGGTGAAAGAGAAAGCAGGGAGGGAGAGAGAAGAGGGAGAGAGAGGGGGGGGGGGAGGAGGGGAGGGAGGGAGGGAGGGGGAGAGTGGAAGAGAGAAAGAAGGGAGGGGGAGAGAGAGGGGGGGGGGGAAGGAAGGAAGAACGAAGAGAGAAAGAGAGACAGACAGTCGATCTGATCGCCAGGGTGATTTGCTTCATAAGATATCTCTGTTCTGACTGAGACAGACAGAGAGAGATACACACACACATACACAGACTGAGAGAGACACA